>WAAF01004059.1:720659-890350 GCA_013400475.1 Tricholaema leucomelas | reverse complement strand
AATATATATATATATATATATATGTTATATTTGATTTTTACTTAATTTTTTAAAGATATTTAGATCACAAAATAGAGTATTTTCATCAAATCTGTCTATATGAAATCTGATCTTTCATTTGCTGCAATAGAAGCCCAACATGTGATAACCTTAAAGAACCAAACAGTGACATTAACTCAATACAGAAAGCCTTCCCAGTCTAGTTTCTTATTATGGCAAACTGCAGAACCCAAATATTGAATCTGAGGAATATAAATTATGTTGTAGCTTGAGTAAGTGTGCCACGAAACACACTGATCACAAACTACATAGAAGGCCATCAAAGTGACAATCTAGTACAGCAGAGAATAGACTAGACTAGACTAGACTAGACTAGACTAGACTAGACTAGAATAGAATAGAATAGAATAGAATAGAATCAATCAGGTTGGAAGAGACCTCCAAGATCATTCAGTCCAACCTAGCACCCAGCCCTATCCAGTCAACTAAACCATGGCACTAAGTGCCTCATCCAGTCTTTTCCTGAGCACCTCCAGGGACGGTGACTCCACCACCTCCCTGGGCAGCCCATTCCAAGGGCAAATCACTCTCTCTGTCAAGAACTTCCTCCTAACATCCAGCCTATACTTCCCTCAGCACAACTTGAGGCTGAGGAAAAAAAGCCTAAAAAACAATGAACTGTGCAAAGGTTATTGATGGTGCAATGAGTTTTTGAATACTGTATTCAACTCTTCTTCAAAAGATATTTAGCTGAAGAGAGAAGTGTCAAAGACAGGTAATGAAGTTGTAGTTGAAAGTACGAATTTGGAGAAAAGAAACATGTAAAGGAAGCATGTTGCTGACCACTATGTAACAAAGAAAGAAAATAGAGAGAGTCAGTCATGCCTAAGGAAACCAGAAGCTGTTTGATTTTCAGATGACAAAGATGAAGTGAAAAAAAACAAAGTGGGGAAGCTCTGGGTAGATATTTTTCTGGTAGAAAAAGACAGACACGATACTTCATTGCATTGGAACAATACAGCTGACTGGAGTCTGTTTAGTTTTATTAAATTAACAACTAAAAAGTATTAGTTCTTCAGATATACACTGAAGATGTTTAAGCAAGGTACAGAGAACTTTGGAAAAACAGAAATTCAATTGGAAAGTGTGCTTTTCATTATCAATGATGCTCCTCTGGAAGTTCAACACAACTATGGAGTCAGTCTTTCTAATGCATTAATGGACTGACTAGGACAGACTCTTTGAGAAGAGATTGGACTGGATGATCTTGGAGGTCTCTTCCAACCTGGTTGATTCTGCAATTCTACCAGAAACCACTGATGCATGAGAAGGAGAAAGCAACACAGAGGTATGAAATGCATCTAGAACAAATCTCTTGTTGTATGCCAACAGCAGGATATAAGCTAGTAAGGTAATAAATTCTACAAAACACTTTTTAACACATTTCATGAGATGTTAATTCATACTTGTCACTGATGGTTGACAAAAGTAGTTGCACACTCCACTACGGTCATGACATAACTTCCTCAAATTAGTTTTGACTTTAGCACTCAACATTGTTCCTGCATATGCACAAATGACCTGTGTTTCCTCCAACTCTGGAAGTTGATACGGCAGTCACACCACTGCATGCAAATTATACTTGTTCTGAAATCAGAAGTTAAGCCAACCAGCAGTAGTCTGATGCTGGAAAAACAGCCTTTCTTAAAAAATCCACCATTTGAGAACCAAAGTAAGGCAAAAGTCAACAGTCCCTAGCCCAAGGAGACCATGTTACATTGTACAGCATGAGGGACACACTGGCCTCTCAGATCCAGCCCTCCTGCTGCTATCTTTCTGTTTCCTTATCTCATTCTCTATTTCTTGGGTACTGTCTTCCCCCTAATTTAGATATTTAATGATTTCTTTGCTATCTCTTACTGGTGTGTCATAATTTAAGCCCATCCAGCCAACACTAAACACCACGCAGCACTTGCTCACTCCTACCCCTCTCTGGTGGGAAACTTAAGACATGACTTCACATCAAAATTGACTGTCTTACATTCTCCACAGTGTTTATTTAGTATCATGTCCACTGAAATATTTTTATCAAGCTATTTGTTGTATCTTTTCACTAAGTATTTATATGTCCTATAAGTATCCTTATGTCCTACAGCATAAGCTGGGAAAGCAAGAGCAACTAAATAAGGAAAGCCAAGCTGAAGGAGTTACAGAAAGAAAGCATTTAAATAAGCAACGTTCACCACTAGAAAATGTAGAGAAAGAAACAGAAAAGCTGACCATCTGAAGTCCTACAACTCTTCAGGAAGAAGCATTTTTAAATAGTTTTTAAAATATTCTACAGTGGCACACATTTTTTTCTTTCACATACTCAGCACTGTGACAAACAAGTGTAACACGAGAAACAAAGCCAGTTTCAAGAAAGAAAAAAATCAACTTGCTATTCAAGCCATGGGTCTGGTAACAGATGGAAACTGAACTTCTTAGACTGTGCTTACCATAATGACTACTTGGAGAACTTACTAACTCAAATCATAGCCACAATTAGCACTTTTTAAGGACATACATGCAATAAAGCATTGAGACAGGTCTAATGCACACACAAAAAAATATCCTTTCTGTTGGCTTATAGTCCTCTGCAACTGGAAAAGGATTAATCTTTTCACTGTTTGCCCAGATTTCCTCAGTGTCCTGTTTACAGGGGCTGGGTCTGTCTTTGTGATTTTTAGTGACACCTGCAGTTCTATAAGAGAAATGCAGTGAGCAGTGTTTTTCCTGTGGTGCAACGCCAGCACAGTGCCCTCTTGTCTGATCTATCCACCACTAACGGCACTGGCCATAACCAAAAGGCGCAAAACGAGATTTGCCAGTGGCTGTTGGAACATCCCACTGAGGCCATTGGCACTTAGCATACCTGGGACTTAGACCAACTCAGAGCATTCTTTTGCTTAAACAAAACTTTCCTCCCTCTACCTTTGGCAGCCCCATAATGTATCCCAGTTGCAGCTCAAGGGTTACCTCTTTATTGACACAGTCAATGTCTCTCCTATCTACCAAACCAGAGACAGAACTTGGTGCTATGTAGCTACACACTTAGCAACATGCTTTGCAAATCCTAATGTCACTTCCTTTAGCTCCTTCTCGTAGAAGTTTGTGCAATGTCATTAACAGATACACATTTGAGCGATTGTTAAACATTACCTAGAGAAAAGTAATTGATTCAGAAAGCAGAGATAGGGTTCCTGTCATAAAATGAACTTCTGACATCGGCAGCCTGTACTGGTGCTGCTGCCTGTCACACACAATTGTTGTCTGTTTAAAAAGCTTCTGAGAAACTCTGAGAAGGCCTATTGGTATTTCTCCCAAACCATGAATGTTAGCCTGCAGTTGGAATGGAAAGGAATAACACTTCAAAAAAGAAAAACCAACCCAACCTAGCCAAATTTTAATTGAAGCTATACAGCAAATAAAACCTTTTCCTAAGGAAAAGCAGACTCTGAAAACAAAGCTGTATCAATGAATTTTGGATTCTTTTCACACCAAAACTCTAAACAATAGAAATTGTATGCAGGAAAGTACTCAGAAACCCTCAAGTGAATAAACAAAAGCCAAAGCTTTTATTCCAGAAAACAGTGAGGTGAATATCGATGTATTTTTCCAGTGTGAAGATGCTTAGGAATCTGATACACTTAGCAATCTGATATTCCCAGTCCCATCTGCTCATTCTTAAACTTTTTTAAATTAATCATAATGATTTTCATTCTGCAGCTTTAAACTAGGTATCAGTATGCTCCAAAGGCTTCACTGCCTCTTAGATTTTCACATTCCCAAGAAGTCATTAAACACTTGCTTTTCATTGTAAACACTGTTTCCGTCTTGGAGTAATGTTTATCTTTAATGGACAATGGTCCAGTGAATATTCTGGAGTAGATAAACTGTTTATCACTACAACTCATAAACTTGTCCAGTAATGAAGAGATAACTGCTACTCTGTAATTCAGTAAAGGAAAAATACATGGCACCTAAACATGCAATTATTCTCTTTTGTTTATAAGACACACATACTAAAATTCATTCAGCAAAGCAGTCTCAACTCATTAATTCCTTTGAGGATTACACTTCTAGGAAAACTTTGTATAGAAGCTTCTTCTGTAATTCATACTGACACCTTACTAAATCCAAGCTAAATACTCTGGATCAAGACTATAGTTGCAGTTGTTCCACAAACAAGGATTGTCTGGCAAAAATACCCTTACAATGCCTAAATCTCCAGAAAATACCAAAAGTAGTCACTTGAAGGCTTGCATAAAGCCTGAGATTATGGCAAAATTAAAATGTAGCCAAGGGCCATGCAGCAAAGTTGTAAAGGCTTAGTTGGGGAACCTACGTGCCTGTCTTAGCACTGTCTAGAGCAGAGACATTATTAGATTCCTTTCTGTTTAAAGAACAAGATCATCATGCATCCTGAAGAACGAAGCTTTTTCTAGGGGTTAATGGTAATACCATTCATATAGAATATGACCACTAGGCACTGTAATTCATTCCTTTCAGCAACTAATTAACTCTAACAAAAGACAATTTATTCATTGACTTCCTCCTTCGAGCACTTGGATCACTAGACATGTCCAAGCCAGAATGCCTAGCTTGCCAGCTATTCCAATAATCTTCTCCAGTAGCCAGATACTCCACCCAAAAACTGAGTACAGAATGTAGAAAATAGGGGGATCCTGTATCTACTGCATGTTCCCTAGTTGGAAGGAAATAGAAATTGTGGACCCAAAATGAATAATACATTGCCAAGGCCTACAATCTTCAAAGACTGTGGAGGCACATACCATCTAATATTAGTAATTAGTGAAACATTGTTCCCTTTGCAACAGAAGACTCTTGGCAAACAGAACTGGTCTATGAATTCTTAAGACAGTAGAATGGAGTTTAGTTCTGGAAATGAAAATGAAGGAATGATTAGACAGCAAATTCTCAAGAAGTGTTACATGTCCTAAAAGAGACAGCGCTCTACAGCTATGAAAATTGCCACTGTTGAGCAGGTAATGCAATAGAATGGAAACTCATCTGCCACATCAAGAACAGTTTGGAACACTGTGATGTATAGGAGACCATGTGGCTTTAGTTAAAAAGAGAAAAGAAAGTATTAGGATGCAAAAACACAGAGAATAAACCTGTCAAACAGTTAGAATCTGTGTCTAGAAAACAAATCCAAATAATTCAGCAGCCATCACTGCACTGATGTCAAGAAATCATAGAATGGTTTAGGTTGGAAGGGACCATAGGCAGGGAATGTGCAAGCCTGCTTGAACTGATGAAAAAGGAGAGTGAACCACATAAGCCATCTCAAGAAGAAGCTATATACATACTATTGGGTGCTGACATTGAATGTTTATACTCCCTGGCGTGGGCTCTTCTTCTAATGAAAATACATTTTCTCAATGTTTCTTATAGCAAAATGCTTTACATCCATGGGTATCAAACAAATAGCACTGATGCTGCCAGGGATAAATGAAGAGATTTTAAGCATCAGGAAGATTTCAGGAAGTAGAACCATGCAGGCAGGACAATGTGTGTACTACTGATCGTAGTAGCCTTATTGATCTAAAAGATTAAAGAAGCAGAGCCACCAGGTCAGAAACATTCAGGAAGCAATAGCAAATGAGTCAACATGGGTACAGTCCTACTGTGCTCTCTGAATGCTGTCAAAGCTGATATGGCTGCATAGCAAACTGATGCTCTATGAGACAAGTGTGTGTGAACTTGTAGCATTTTCCCCGTAGACTGTAGCGAGTAAATCTCTGGGATGTCTGACGTCCCTGGTGATATAATTAGCCAATGTACTTACCCAGGTGGCACAAGAAATTTTGTCTCACTCAGGAGACCATGAAAAGACTTCTCATCTGAGAAGAAAACTTCATAGTACAGCTGCCTTTTGCACAGTGTTTGCATCTTGGACAGCCATCATAGAGGAAATTATTGAGAAACATGTGTCTAGTGGAAAAAAAACAAGGTATCCCACATGTAGGCTTGATCACAGGACAATCTGCACCTGTTCTGCACAAGAGAAATGAGGCTTGGACTAAATACTCACTAGAGGAGAAGCAAAAGGCAACATATTTACAAAAGATCTGCAAAACATTCCTCTTCAACTAGAGAATTTCCTTACGTGGCATGTGCTGAGCAGCAAGGAAAGGAGCCACAGCACACCTCTACTAACATGGCAAAGTCAAGCTTTTACATGTTGAGTGCCTGGGCTATAGCAAACCCGTTATAACAGCTAACACGGACCCATTTCAAGAACTTGCAGTTTAGCGACTGCAACTTAGAGTTGCAAGAGTTTAGTGACTCTGGTTAAGACCAGAGGGTATATCTAGAACTAAGCTTTATTTCTCCAGCATCAATAGCATCTGAGGTAGAGAATATAACCTCTAAAAAGGTCAATCTGGCAGTAAATGGAAACAGCAGTGCTAAATATGAAAGGCATTTTTTAGGGCCTGTTTCTCCAAATAAATAAAGATTTAGGGCAGATGCCAGGCTTACAGGGGAGAAAAGAAAAGTGAGGACTGTTCCTCATCAAAGAGATTATTGGATAATAGGGAAATACCAGGAGAAAAGCTTAAATTACTGCAGCTGATTCTTCTTCCCACAAGGTAAACTGCACGTCTGTTCTTTCCATAAGCCACAACCCATGCCTAAAATGTTACATTGTTCACAAGGATAACTACACATTTATTTCTGGTTGCACACGATATCGCTCTTAAAACTGTGCTTTGTCAATGCACTTTGGGAATTCACTACAGTGCTCAGAACGTAAACAGTGCTAAAGTTCTTATCTCACGTAAAAACCCATCCCAGGTAACTTTCCATCTTTCCACGCATCCAGGTGCACATTGGTGTCCCAGGCCCTGATCCTGGTAAACAAGGTCAAAGCAGAAATTCCCATTGCTTTCAATAATGCGGTATCTATTCCAAATGGTTCAACTCAATAATCTTGAAGGTCTTCTACTGCCTTGGTGATTCTGTGTAATGCTAGACAAGAGACTGTCTTATTTTCAGGCAGGTTCTTAGTCAAAGACCACTTGCTTAAGGACAGTGTTTTTGCAAAAATCCTGTGTGAACATAAAAAAGGCGTTAAGCAGAAAGACTTTAAATCAAAAACTTATCAGCTCTTCCCACTTTTATCCTTATTCAAATCATATCTCCTCAAAAAAAAAAAAATAGTGAATTACTTAAACAGCTGCAGCTGGTACAGAATGCATTTGGAATAACCATTAATTTCTACAGCTTCAACAGCAGCATGCTTTGGCTTAAACAAAGGATGGCTCAAATTCTATTCATCTCTTTGTCAAATAAGTGCTTTCTACCTTGTGTGAAAAAAATTTGTTACATGCCAAAGCAGGAAATTAAACAGTTTGGGATTTAACAAAGGATTGCAAAAAACATAAGCTTACATCTGATCTGATCAAAAAAAGTGGACTGATCAATGAACTGTCTACATGAACTTAAAAGTTTGATGCATACTAATTGGCTTAATTACTTCAATTACAACTAACAGCGTATGGACAGATTAAGAAGAAGTATTACTGGTGATAAAAATCAGTCGGACAGACAAATCTAAAACTTGCTGCAAGGATTTGCTGAAGAATTATAGAGTACTGAGCAACAGGAAATAAAATTCATTAACTACAAAGACAGTATCTCTGACTCTGGAATTTCCTGAACTGCAAACTGCTGGAGCTGGGGAGAATATTCTGACGAAGTAACAATGCATCATTGCTCTGTTCTAATGTTGGTGCTGTTTGTTTTTTTTTCCAACAGCATTTTATTTTAGCCACTCTTGGAGACAGGAAACAGGCCTAGAGCAACCTTTGGTCTAAACTAATATAATCATACTGATGCTTTTAGAATGAACAATGCATAGATAAAAATCACTAAAGGTAGCATAATACACAAGGTGACAACATATAAAAATATGATTCAAAAAAGCAAACACCACAGACTACCAGGAATGAGATAAAACAATTCTGAGACAATATAAACCTACCATGTTTCCATCATCTATGAAGTAAGAAATTCTGATATCCCATCTCAGGAAAAAAAAAAAAGCTCCTGTAAAACTATAATTTTAGTTCATAAAAACTACAGCTTCCATGAAACTATAGAGTATCAAAGATAAATAGATGAATCTAACAGCTTCACAAAATAGAAAGAAAACAAACTAAGGTGCTTCACCTCAAAAAAAAACCCGACTCAGAAGACTAAAACCAGAAGATTACTAACATCATTAATGTAATTAAGACAGTTAATGAAAACCACCAAAGTCTCACACAGCAGGTGAGAGGCAATATTAAGCTTAGATGAACATTTGTTCTCATTTAATGTGGCTGATCTTATATGCTAAATGACATGAAGTAAATGAAGTCAAGAACTTCTATGTAAATATTCATATGGTTATAATACAAATACAGCAGCTGTTCACAATTACTGTAATTATTTTATCCATTTTATGGAAAGAGCTAGTGAAAGTTGAAGCAGATTAGCAAGCAGAGTTCAGGACAAGACCAACAACAGTAGTTTCCTGTAAAATTCTTATACCTTCTTTGTGTAAGGGAGGATACAGAACCAGATGAAATTCCTCTACTCAGAGGAACATAAAATGCAAGGCTTTGAGGCTCTAATTTTTCACAATTTATGAATAATGTTCATTTCATAGAGGCTCCAGCCAATACATTTGAAAGGTCTTGTTTACTGTTCTGTATTGTCAATATTTCTGGAACCTACTTCCCAGGACTGTGTCTTTAAAAGTGTCACATCCCACTGCCCAAGCATACCCATGTTTTGCCCTTTTTTTTTAAACTCCAAAAAGACTTAGGCACACTGAGTAAACAGATTTAATAAGCTGAACTCAATCATGACTTCTCCAGTTGCATTTTGTGGCAGAAAATGCCTTTCTGAGTTTCTATTTCAGTAAAATTCACTTAATACAACCAAGCAGAGTAGGGTTTGATCCACACAGTTAAAATACATGGAGAAAGAATAATGCTGGGAAAATACTCTCTTGGCAAATAAAAGCTGGAGCAAACTAATCCCGTCAATTTCCCACCTTTAAGAGTTCAAAGCTTGCCAGCATTAATAATACTTAAATAGCTATTAACATTTATATAAATGTAATTAGAACAGATCTTTGGACTTGCCAGTAGGATAGGAAGCTATTGGAACTTCTCATCAATCATATGAGCAAGATCAAAACCAAAGCAGCTCTCTGGCTTTTTTTTTTTTTTGCTTTTGCATTAAGTAACTTTCATAGATCAAGCATCTGACTATCGTCTTAACTTAAAGCACTTGGCTAGGAACCAAAGACAAGTTCAAATAAGGTTCTTTGATTTGCCGCACGTGCACACATTGTTTCAATCCGCTCTCCTTGCATACAGAAGTCAACAAGAGATAAAGGCAGTCAGCACCTCAAAACACATTCAGCACTTCGTGGGGGGTGGCCCTTAGTAGAGTAGAAGAGTTTACATACAGCACTTTATTTAATTTATTTAAATTTAATGGTGGTGAGGAATTAGAATAGAATAGAATAGAATCAACCAGGTTGGAAGAGACCTCCAAGATCATCCAGTCCAACCTAGCACCCAGCCCTATCCAGTCAACTAGACCATGGCACTAAGTGCCTCAGCCAGGCTTTCCTTGAACACCTCCAGGGATGGTGACTCCACCACCTCCCTGAGCAGCCCATTCCAATGCCAATCACTCTCTCTGTCAAGAACTTCCTCCTAACATCCAGCCTATACTTCCCCTGGCACAACTTGAGATTGTGTCCCCTTGTCCTATTGCTGGTTGCCTGGGAGAAGAGACCAACCCCCACCTGGCTACAGCCTCCCTTAGCAATTCAGGAGGCTTACAGTGCTCACTATTGCTATGCTCACTATACCTATATTTACTGCTTCATTAGTATTGATGCCTCGCTACGTCAGTATGTAGTTTCATAATAGCAAGATTTAAGGTGCTCCACAGCTCATTCCTTCCAATAAATCAGTGATAGGAATCCTAAAAATGTTTCAAGTATGAAAGTGTTACACTAGGCCCAATCTCAAAACATGCAACTGATCCACTTAAACACAAATTTACCTTTTAATCTACACCACACTAAAGAGTTATTGATGAGTCACGTAAATGTGACTAGCTATATAGCATTTCATTTAAACATGAGGAGGATTTTTTTTCCCTGTGAGAGTGACAGGACGCTGGAACAGGCTGCCCAGGGAAGTTGTGGAGTCTCCCTTTCTGGAGATATTCAAAACCCACCTGGATGTGTTCCTGTGTGATCTGGCATAGGAGATCCTGCTCTGGCAGGGGGCGTTGGACTGGATGATCATTCAAGGTCTCTTCTATCCTCCCGACATTCTGTGATTTTAATATATATATATATATGTATATCTTCCAAAAAAGGAGAGTATTTTCACACTCAAACACAAAAACATTTTGCCCAAAGCAGTAGCATGAAAATAAAAATACTTCAAAGTATTCTTCAAAAAGTATACTTCTCAAAGCATACTTCAAAAAACACATGGCATTAAGTCATAGGCAAACATACCCAGAATACATGAAGTTATTAGCTCATTAGATTATAAAAGTAGATACTCTTTAATCTGTAGTTTCCCTCATTCTTGATATCACTAATTTTTAAGAATTCTTCACATCATGTCAAATAAATTTTTGTGTTTCACTGGTATCAGTGAGGAATTCAAGCAGTGAAGAGGCAACCATGAAACCAAAGAAATACAGTGCATTTACACAGCCTTGCAATTACATTAAACTGATTAAAATTAACACAAATTTTAAGCAGTCACAGAAGTGTTAAGGGAAGTTGACATATCACCATTCATTGGAAGAAAAGCAGAAAACCTGATTCTTCTTTTGCTCAGGGGTTGTAGGTACTCAAGAATCGCAAAAATAGTGAAACAAGGAATGAAAAGGTAAAAGAAAGAACAGGAAAGACTCCTGTCCTCTTAGAATCATAGAACTGACCAGGTTGGAAGAGACCTCCAAGATCATCCAGTCCAACCTAGCACCCAGCCCTATCCAGTCAACTAGACCATGGCACTAAGTGCCTCATCCAGGCTTTTCTTTAACACCTCCAGGGACAGCGACTCCACCACCTCCCTGGGCAGCTGATTCCAATGGCAAATCACTCCCTCTGTGAAGAACTTCCTCCTAACATCCAGCCTATAGCTTCCCCTCGAGACTCTTGGACTCCTTATTCAGGTATTTTTATTCCATTGATAAAACTGAATGGAACAGACATTTTATTAAACATCTGCTTTAATAAATCAACTACTTAAAGACACTTCCGGGGTCACATTTTGTGATCCAGTCTGCTCTCACTATATTACTTGAACATAAAAATAAAAATAAATAAAAAAGATATCTTTTTCTAGATAGAGTTCCCTGATCACAAAAATCAATCCTAGCTGCCTAGAATAAAGTAACCAATTCCTGTAGTCTAAATTAGTAACTAGATGGTCTTTAAAGTCACTTCCTACACAAATCATTCTATGATTCGGGAAACAAGCACAGAACATAGGCAAAACATTTCCAGCTGGTGGACTCTGCGTCGTGTGGATAGTAATTATGCTTAGTGGTCCCCTTTTTGTAACGTTGCAAGAGCTGATGTAAAAGTGAATTTAGAATCTGAATCTCCCTGCTGGTCCTTTATTTTCCTTTGCCGTGAAAACCAGTCCATTATAAGTTGTGAATCATCATTTCAATAGTTTAATTGTACAATTCTTGCACAAGCGGTGCTTAGAAAGACATTTGGTTGTTTACAGCAGTAAAGCCTAGATGCCTAAAATCCTCATGTTGCCCCCTATCCAGGCATCCCCTACTATAAATAATTGCTGAGTTGCAATTCCAATGGGGTTCTTTTGTGCAGTTCTTACATGCATTATTTAATAAATACAAATGATGTTCTTTCTATAAGTAACAAGGGCACTGTTCTACAAACCTCAGTAATGTTTTAGAGTTATGATTTTAAATCTATTCATCCTAATTAAAATTCTGCTTGTGCAAGGACAGCCACATCAGGGACTAGTCAGGAATATGGAAAAAGCAGAGTACTGTGACTAATATTGTTAATGCCTCTTTACACAAGATTACAGAGTCACATTCTCAAATCCTGAGGGAATTTGGCTTAGTAGCTCACCCTCTTTGATAGTTTTAAAGAACAGAATGTAATATGCTAAAAACATGTATTTGGCAAGAAAACAGTCTGAGACACTTCTAAGGGTGAAATAATTTCACAGTAGGTGAGTCCAGGCATCGGAAAATGTTTGGGAGGTAACAAAGAAACTGAAGAGTGTTGTGATTAACATACAAGATGACATCATGGAGTCATGTTCTTCATTCCTCAAAAGAAATGTGACCAGTAACAAACTCACTGCATGACATGTTTCTCAAAGTATCCACTTATTTCTTTTGAGTAGCACATCACTTAGAAAAGAACATTATAAAACAAGAGAGATGAAGAATCTTAGACTGTAGATTCTTGTGTGTTTTTTTTAATCTAGTTAAGAAAACCAAAAACAATTAGTAGCAATGAGTTTGTTTTAGAAACAAATTAAATAAGCAGACACCATATAGTAAGATTATTACTTGATTTTCAAAAGCACTTTCACCTAACATTGCTAACTCCCACACAAGTTTGTATGTCCAAACTGAAAGGAAGAACATAGAATTTAATGACTGGGGTTTTTTTTAACATAAGGTAATGAGGCAGAAGTGTGCCCAGGTGGCCAAGAGAGCCAATGGCATCCTGGCCTGCATCAGGAATGGTGTGGCCAGCAGGAGCAGGGAGGTCATTCTGCCCCTGTACTCTGCACTGGTTAGACTGCACCTTGAGTACTGTGTCCAGTTCTGGGCCCCCCAGTTTAAGAGGGACATTGAGATGCTTGAGCATGTCCAGAGAAGGGCGACGAGGCTGGTGAGAGGCCTCGAGCACAGCCCTACGAGGAGAGGCTGGGGGAGCTCAGGGGAGACCTTATTGCTGTCTACAACTACCTGAGGGGTGGTTGTAGCCAGGTGGGGGTTGGTCTCTTCTCTCAGGCGGCCAGCACCAGAACAAGAGGACACAGCCTCAAGCTATGCCAGGGGAAATTTAGGCTTGAGGTGAGGAGAAAGTTCTTCACTGAGAGAGTCATTGGCTACTGGAATGGGCTGCCCAGGGAGGTGGTGGAGTCGCCGTCCCTGGAGCTGTTCAAGGCAGGATTGGACGTGGCACTTGGTGCCATGGTCCAGCCTTGAGCTCTGTGGTAACGGCTTGGACTTGATGATCTGTGAGGTCTCTTCCAACCTTGGTGATACTGTGATACTGTAAAGAAGTATGTGTTCTGTCCTGGAAAGAGCAGAGACTGACATAATTAGACAGAAAATTTAGGAATGTATATTATTTTAGAGTATTATGCAATATAGCACTATGTGGTTCAGGTAAAAATGCTTATTATTCTTAAAGGACTTGGTCCTATCATATTCATCTAGCTCCAACCCCCCTGCTACGGACATGGAGATCGTACCCTAGATCAGGCTGGCCAGAGCCTCATCCATCCTGGCCTTAAACACCTCCAGGGATGGGACCTCAACATTTCTATATGTAATGTTATTTTTCAAGTGAGAAGTAGGGACAGAGCTTCTTTTTCAGTATCACCCGTCAACTTCTTTTTTCTCACATAAGATTTGAAATCTCATCACCAGAATATACCAGCTTGTACCCTGTGTTTGTGTTGAATCCAAAGAGGTGCTAACCTCTTTCACAAGCCAAACTCTAATTCATACCATATCTAAGACCATTTCTTTAAAAGACTGTAAAGTGAAAAAATAAAGGTGTGTTTTTTCTCCTCACAAATTACATGAAGTTGTATATTGAAAATATACAACTATATGAAATTTAACAAGGCCAAGTGCAGGGTTCTGCACTTTGGCCACAACAACCCCAAGCAATGCTACAGGCTGGAGACAGAGTGGCTGGAGAGCAGCCAGGAGAAAAGGGACCTGGGGGTACTGGTGGATAGTAGGCTGAAGATGAGCCAGCAGTGTGCCCAGGTGGCCAAGAGAGCCAATGGCATCCTGGCCTGTATCAGGAACAGTGTGGCCAGTAGGACAAGGGAGGTTATTCTTCCCCTGCACTCAACACTGGTCAGGCCACACCTTGAGTACTGTGTCCAGTTCTGGGCTCCTCATTTCAAGAGAGATGTTGAGGTGCTGGAATGTGTCCAGAGAAGGCCAACAAAGCTGATGAGGGGCCTGGAACACAAANTGAAGAAAAGCCTGGCTGAGGCACTTAGTGCCGTGGTTTAGTTGACTGGATAGGGCTGGGTGATAGGTTGGACTGGATGAATTTGGAGGTCTCTTCCAACCTGGTTGATTCTATTCTATTCTATTCTATTCTATTCTATTCTATTCTATTCTATTCTAAAATAGTTTAAAATAGGAAAGTTACAGAAAAATTACATGAAAAATGAACCACCATCAAAAAATACAGTACTCAGTTATAAAATTTCCTCTCTCTAGGTTTTTTTAGTAAACACTTTTTTTCTCCCCTGGTTCATAGTATGGGAAACCATAAGGCTTTTCTATTCTAGAAAGATGAGTTGAGCAAGGGTCTAACTTGGCAGAAGATCCTGCTTGTCTGTACTTCGACATTATAAAGACTACTTTACAGCTACACTTCATTATACTTCACTTTTTGCATTTTTAAAGGCTATTATGCATTCTAATTAATTAGAATAAATATTTAGCACACGCTTGTATGATCTGTCTATTCCATTTACATTAAAAAGCAATTCTTAATACTCTTCAGGTACTTGGCTTGGGCAGTAATACAAATAAGAGTGAGTTGTACCAAAAGATTTAGGTCAAATCTAGCATGACAGTAACTAAAATGAATGAAGACAGGATTTCAGATCTATTGTCATAGCTCTGCCACATACCATTGGTCGGTCTGCTTTCTCTAACTTGAGTTGTCAGGGCTCTTTTTTAAGACCAACTGCTTCCAGATGTACAGGATAATGTCAGTGGAGAGAAAGATGAGGCGTAATTCCCACTGGCATAATTGAAATCACAGTGAAAAAGCAGCCTCCACAAATCAAAGGCCATCTCTTCAGTGATTTGTTTCTTCTGTCCTCTGTTACACACTGCATTTTTCTTACGTGTTTAGTCAACCACTCAAAAAACTGAGACATTCTGCCTGTGAAATTTCTTTGCTGATGTAATAGGACTCTGCTGCCTTATTCAGAGCAAGGTGACATCCTTATTCTCACAGGTCACCTGCCCTAATGAATTTACTTCAGTGAAGCCATTTGTAAAGTGGTGCATTCACCGGATGAAAGACCATTGTAATCGTGGCATGCAGCATGCTGTTAGACCATAACAGGGACCTGTTCACAAGGTTATTAGTGGAAATGGAGTATGACTCTGCTAGTTCACATTCATTAGTATGCACTTATGATTTGTGTGACATTAGAGCTCTCCAGTAACTGGTGAGAAATACATTTGGTTATTTTATTTCTAGTGTTTCTTTACAGATTTCTACCAGAAGAGAACACTCAGCCACTACTGTGCTCTTTTTGTGCACATCAGCAGGCAGCCCAAATTTTAAATGAGTGCATTAAATGGACCATGACTGTGTCCAGTTCTGGACTCCTCAATTCAAGAGAGATGTTGAGGTGCTGGAACATGTCCAGAGAAGGGTGACAGAGCTGATGAGGGGTCTGGAACACAAACCCTATGAGGAGAGGATGAAGGAGCTGGCGTTGTTTATCCTGGAGAAGAGGAGGCTCAGGGGTGAGCTCCTTGCTGTCTATGACTACCTGAAGGGAGGCTGTAGCCAGGTGGGGGTTGGTCTCTTCTCCCAGGCAACCAGCAACAGAACAAGGGGACACAGCCTCAAGTTGTGCCGGGGGAAGTATAGGCTGGATGTTAGGAGGAAGTTCTTCACAGAGAGAGTGATTGGCATTGGAATGGGCTGCCCAGGGAGGTGGTGGAGTCACTGTCCCTGGAGGTGTTGAAGAAAAGACTGGATGAGGCACCTCCATCCCTGGAGGTCTTTGAAGCCAGGCTAGGTGTGGCTCTGAGCAGCCTGATCTGGTATGAGGCCAGTGGCAAAGGGATTTGAGTTGGATGAGCCTTGGGATCACTTCCAGCCCTGACAATTCTATGAGTCTATGATCCCTCCATGCTAATTCAAGGCTTCTCAAAAGGTTTCATAGATTTATTCCTGGCATTTTTACAGTTTTACAAGTGAGCAGAAAGAAGCTCAGCCCAAGTAAAGACACCCAGATAGCACCCATGGGTGATGTTAGAGTGACCATCAACTCTCTGTCCTGCCTAACTCAGGGTGCCTTTCTGTCCCCCTCCCATTCACTCAGTGTGCACCATGGGAACTCACCAGTGGTGACAGGATGAGAATGCCTCTGCCCAGCTGGGCACAGCCTGGGGCTTCCACTTTTCCTGGGGCTGATTAAAAAGGGGAGTGGGCAGGGAGGTTAAAATGGTCATGAGACTCCACCAGAAGCCAGGTGCTCTGAGTCTGGGGGGGAAATAGGGAAAATGCAGCGTGGGATGGGGAAGGGGCAGATATGGTGGAATAAATGTGGTGCTGAAATGAGGGTAGATGGAAGGGAAAAGGATGGAGAGGAAAAGGATGAAGATGAAGTGAAAAGAGGAAGATGGGGAGAGAGAAAGGACGTGGAGAGAAAAGGAGAAAGATGGGGGAGAAGGAGGAAGATGGAGAGGAAAGGAGGAAGGTAGGGGGAAATAGGAGATGGAGAGGAAAGGAGGGGGATGGAGAGGAAAGGAGGGGGATGGGGAGAAGTGAGATAAAAAAAATCATGAAAATGAAAACTGGAGGTGTAGTGTTTGCACTGAAACCAGCCTTTGCAAGACCACCCCTTTGTCATTTCTGCTTGGAGTAGTAATGAGACATCTTCACTGGCTCACTATGTTGGCTGGAGAAGAGCAAGACACACCTGTCTAAGAAGACAAAATGAGGAAATAAAGAGGGAAATTAAGAAATAAAACCTAATACAAATTATAAATACATATATGTATACAAAGCATGAGGTCTTTCAGCAAGTTCTGCATGGCTGCTGGCCTCCCAGTGTGCTCTTGTGGCCAAGAGAGCCAATGGCATCCTGGGCTGCATCAAGAAGTGTGCCCAGCAGATCTAGGGACATTCTTCTCTCCCTCTGCTCTCCCCTGGTAAGACCATACCTGGAATACTGTGTCCAGTTTCGGACTCCCCAATTTAAAAGAGACAGGGGTCTGCTGGAGAGAGTCCGACAGAGAGCCACAAGGATGAATGGGGGTCTTGAGCAGCTCCCCTATGAGGAGAGACTGAGAGACCTAGGGCTGTTTAGTCTGGAGGGGCTGAGAGGGGATCTGATCAATGTCTATGAATATCTGAGTGATGGGTGTCAAGTGGATGAGGCCAACCTCTTTTCAGTGGTGCACAGTAACACGACAAGGAACAATGGGGAGAAACTAGAAGGCAGAAGTTTTCACCTCAATGTGAGAAACTTCCTTACAGTAGGGATGACAGAGCCCTGGAGCAGGCTGCCTGGAGAGGTTGTGGAGTCTCCTTTTCTGGAGACTTTCAAAGCCCACCTGGATGCATTCCTGTGCAGACTACCATGGGTGATCCTGCTTTTTGCAGGGAGGTTGGACTCGATGACTTCTGGAAGTCCTTTCCAACCTCTAACATTCTGTGAATCTGTGATAATGTTTTCAAATGCTTGAGAACAACTCTTGAAGTCAAATATTTGTATTTAAGGTACCATTCATGCAATTACCAACATATGAAACTGCAAATTCTATTTAATATTCGGTTTATTGCACTGCTTAATACATAAACACAGTATTTTTTAAGAGAAAATCTTACAAGGCTTCCTTTTCAGGGTAAAAAGAAAACACAACACATTCCAAAAGACACTGACAGAGTCATCAACTGAGCATGCATTTTTCAGTAACATAATACCAAATTAATCTGGTTTCAGTCAACACTAAAACACATAGCAACCCACATAACAGACAATTCCATCTTCTCATATCCTGAAGTTATTAGTTCTAAATATATGGGATAAAGAAACACAAGAGTTCAAGAGAATTAATCAAGTGAAGTAGGAACAAGAGACAGGTTCACCTGATGATACTGACATATTTAAGAGAATGTGGAGCTAAGATCAAAGTTTCTTTGCTCTTTCTACATCACTAACTTATTTCAATAAAGCTTTAAGAGATAAAGAGCATCATTTTGATCACCTATGATATAGGGCCTGTCTTCAGGCAAACAGATCGCAGCCTGTCACTAACATACCGCTTCTTGTCACAGATCCTCACGAGCATCTCCAGCAGGACGTCTACATACTGCTTTTCTCTGACATTACATTTATTTATTTGTCTGCACGACAGACACAATAGAAGCAGACACTCTGAGACTTCTCTGTATTTTCCATTGGCAGTGCTTAACTTTCAGAGAAAGTTGTCAATGTCAGTGGAAAATACAGACCACTGGACAGGCTGGAGAGGTGGGCCCAACCTCATGACATTCAAGAAGGCCAAGTGTAAGGTCCTGCACCTGGGTCGGTGCAATCCCAGGCACAGATACAGGCTGTGTGGTGAATGGCTGAGAGCAGCCCTGAGGAAAAAGGACCTGGGGGTCTGGGTTGATGAAAAGCTCAACATGAGCTGGCAGTGTGCATGTGCAGCCCAACCATGTGCTGGGCTGCAGCAAGAGAAGTGTGGCCACAGGGCAAGGGAGGGGATTCTTCCCCTTCACTCTGCTCTCATCAGACCCCACCTGAAGTACTGTGTGCAGTTCTGGAGCCCCCAACACAAGAAAGACATGGAACTGCTAGAGTGAGTTCAGAGGAGGGCCACGAAGGTGCTCAGAGGGCTGAAGCACCTCTGCTATGAGGACAGGCTACACGAGCTGTGGCTTTTCAGCCTGGAGAAGAGGAGAGACCTTATAGTGGCATTCCAGTATCTGAAGGGAGCCTACAGGAAGGCTGGGGAGGGACCATAGACGAAGTTCTGTAATGACAGGACCAGGGGTAATGGGTTTACACTGGAAGAGGGGAGATTCAAACTAAATGTTAGGAAAAGGTTCATTCCAGTGAGGGTGGTGAGACACTGGAATAGGTTGCCCTGGGATGTTGTGGTTGCTCCCTCCCTGGTGGTGTTCTAGGCCAGGTTGTATGAGGCCTCAAGTGACCTCTTCTAGTGGGAGGTGTCCCTGCCTATGGTGTGGAGTTGGAGCTGGATGATCTTTGAGGTCCCTTCCAACCTAAACCATTCTGTGATTCTGTGATTCTAAGAACTAGAGACCAGAGTCTTCATTCAGACGCTGGTAACAAACACTGCCAACAAAATCACTGGCTGGAGTTTTCCATAGGGAGCCAATCTGCAATGTAAACTTCTAGCTATATGTTTTGGGAACTGGACTCATGCAGTTAATTCGTGAAACAGTGCTACACGATCTGCCATTACACAGTATTTTGTCACTAGCAATGTGAGCTGGAATTAAACTGAAGAATCAGAAGCAAAGGGCTCCATAATTCACCACAAGCCCCTGAATAACATCTTTCAGGTGTAATAACATCTGAGCTCTTCACAAAGTGACCAAGAAGAAAGCCCAAGGTGATTCAGTGGCTGAGCTGGAAATAAAGACACAGGAGCCCTGTGGCTCAGCTCCACCAGGAGAGGGAATTACCATGAACTACCAGAGTTTGCTGTAAATAACCACAGTCTGCCTTCTGAAGTTTGATGTTCAGGAGGTGCTGGGTCATGGTCAACTTCCCATCAACTAGGACCTCCAAACCCATTTTCCCCTTCACTGGATGTTCAGGTTTGATGTTCAGAGGTGCTCCAGCCCTTAGAAGGCTGGTGCACCTCTGCTATGAGGACAGGCTGAGAGAGTTGGGGCTCTTCAGCCTGGAGAAGAGAAGGCTTCGAGGAGACCTTAGAGTGGCTTTGCAGTATCTGAAGGGAGCCTACAGGAAGGCTGGGGAGGGACTATTGACAAGGTCTGGTAACGTCAGGACGAGGGGGAATGGGTTAAAGCTGGAAGAGGGGAGATTTAGACTGGATGTTAGGAGGAAGTTCTTTACAGTGAGGGTGGTAAGGCACTGGAACAGGTTGCCCAGGGAGGTTGTGGATGCTTCCTTCCTGGAGGTGTTTAAGGCCAGGTTGGATGAGGCCTTGAGCAGCCTGCTCTAGTGGGAGGTGTCCCTGCCTGTGGCAGGGGGTTGGAGCTGGATGATCCTTGAGGTCCCTTCCATCCTAAACCATTCTATGATTCTATGATTCTAAGACATTTTTAAAATAACACTGATCATTGCACAGTTACATCTGACCCTTACTGGGGCCCCACTTTAATCCTAATAGCTTTTATTGGCACTAACAACAATTGTTGTCTGGTCCATGAGAGTTTTTTCACGAATACTAATTGTTCTATGGCTAGAACCGTGTTGTCACAAGTTTTGTATTTTCACATTGCAGTTTACCATTGCCCTTTAAATCATAGAATCATAGAATCAGTCAGGGTTGGAAGGGACCACAAGGATCATTTAGTTCCAACCCCCCTGCCACGGACAGGGACACCCTACCCTAGATCAGGCTGGCCACAGCCTCATCCAGCCTGGCCTTAAACACCTCCAGGCATGGGGCCTCAACCACCCCCATGGGCAACCTATTCCAGGCTCTCAACACTCTCCTGGTGAAGAACTTCCTCCTTGCATCCAGTCTGAACCTACCCACCTCCAGATTTGCTCCATTCCCCCAGTCCTGTCACTACCTGATAGCCTAAAAAGTCCCTCCCCAGGTTTTTTGTAGGCCTCCTTCAGATACTGGAAAGCCACAATAAGGTCACCTCAGAGCCTCCTCTTCTCCAGACTGAACAGCCCCAACTCTTTCAGTCATTACAGATAACAAGACTATGACTTCTCCTTGTGAGTATGAACCGTGCAGATCAAGCATCTCCTTTGGTGCAAGAGCAGATCTCAGAGGGGAAGAGAGAAAAAAAAAAAACAGAAACACCAAGAGAAATATGATCCAGAAAGATGACTGGTGTAGGATTTTTTACATGCACACTTAAGTTCTCTAACTACCAGAAAAGTAACCATTTCAAACAACAAATAAGAAATCATTTAAATTTTTGGTAACATCTATCTTCATAGTAAGCAAATACCCTTTCAAGTGGGTAAGTTAGAAAAAGTGATGCATTGAAATCTCAGAGTTTCTTCTCTTACATAAAATTTTGCCTTTCCTTGTTTTCCCTTTAGCTTTCCCTTAACGTTTTAAACTGAAAAATGAAATGAAGAATATTTTATGTGCTTATAGATACCAGTTTCTAGAGGCACTCACCACAAGAATTACAGTTTAATACCAGAGTTCAATAATAAGCTAAAAATGAACTAGTAATCCTACCAAAACATATATGAGAAAACTATTACCACGGAATACAACTGCAGAAGTTTTATAGTCTGTGAAATCACAAGAAATAATAGATATATGACAACCCCCAGCAGCCCTAAGGGCTGGAGGAGGAGTGGCTGGAGAGCCACCTGGTGGAAAGGGACCTGGGGATGTTGGTGGACAGCCAGCTCAACATGAGCCAGCAGTGTGCCCAGGTGGCCAAGAAAGCCAACAGCAGCCTGGTCTGTATCAAATGCTGTGACCAGCAGGAGTAGGGAGGTTATCGTGCCCCTATATTCAGCAGTCGTGAGACCACACCTCGAGTACTGTGTCCAGTTTTGGTCACACAGTATAGGAGGGACATTGAGGTGCTGGAGTGGGTGCAGCGAAGGGCAACGAGACTGGGAAGAGGTCTGGAAAACATGATCTGTGAGGAGTGGCTCAGGGAATTGGGGTTGTTTAGTCTAGAGAAGGCTGAGAGGGGACCTTATTGCCCTCTACAACTGCCTAAAAGGAGGTTGTAGTGAGGCTGAAGCTGGTCTCTTCTCCTGAATAGATAGAACAAGAGGAAATGGCCTCAAGTTGCATCAGGGGAGGTTTAGGTTGGATGTTTGGAGGAAGTTCTTTACTGAGCAGGTGGTCAGGCACTGGAGCAGGCTGCCCAGGGAGATGGTGGAGTCACCATCCCTGGAGGTGTTTAAAAGAGTGAATGTGGTGCTTGAGGCTATGGTCTAGTGATTAGGGATGCTGGGATGAAGGTTGGACTGGATGACCCTGGTGGTGCTTTCCAACCATAGCAATTCATAGTGATGAGATGTGCTGAAGGATTTGGTTTAGTCAAGGACTTATCAGTGTGAAACTAATGATTGGATTCGATGATCTTGAAGGTTTTTTCCAATCTAAGAAATTCTGTGATTCTGTGATATATGCTCTATAGTATAGTCACATAAAAATACACACAGTGCACTTGATGATGGTGGTTGAAGCACTTGTTGTCATCACATTGTATGCAGCATGTCATTAATCAAAAACAAAACTCTGAATCTATCGATAATGTGGCCAGCAAGCAGTGTGCACATGCAGCCCAGACAGCCAACTGTGTGCTGGGCTGCAGCAAGAGAAGTGTGGCCAGCAGGGCAAGGGAGGGGATTCTCCTCCTTTACTCTGCTCTCATCAGAACCCACCTGGAGTACTGTGTGCAGTTCTGGAGCCCCCAACACAAAAAGGACATGAGACTGCTGGAGCGGGTCCAGAGGAGAGCCACGAAGATGATCAGAGGGCTGGAGCACCTCTGCTATGAGGACAGGCTGAGAGAGTTGGGGCTCTTCAGCCTGGAGAAGAGAAGGCTTCAAGGAGACCTTGTAGTGGCTTTCCAGTATCTGAAGGGAGCCTACAGAAAAGCTGGGGAGGGACTATTTACAAGGTCTAGTAATGTCAGGACGAGGGGGAATGGGTTTAAGCTGGAAGAGGGGAGATTTAGACTGGATGTTAGGAGGAAGTTCTTTACAGTGAGGGTGGTAAGACACTGGAACGGGTTGCCCAGGGAGGTTGTGGATGCTTCCTCCCTGGAGGCGTTTAAGGCCAGGCTGGATGAGGCCTTGAGCAACCTGCTCTAGTGGGAAGTGTCCCTGCCTATGGCAGGGGGTTGGAGCTGCATGATCTTTGAGGTCCCTTCCAACCTAAACCATTCTATGATTCTCAGCGCACCGAAACCGACTCACTCGGATGTAGACTGCGACTTGTGTTAACACATCCTGCCACTAGGGGGCACTGTTGCCATGCCACAATGCATCCCCATTAAGTACACGGAGTCCGTGGAACGACTGCAGAGTTCAAGCCATCTCCTTTCTAAAGTCAGCAAAGGGAAAGAACATTCAGATTTCAATTAAGGCTTTCTGTTTTCTGCCTGGAAAATCCCTAAACCTTTTTCTTTTCTAAATAAAAAATACAGAGAAAAGTCATACATCAGAATTTCTTGTTAGTTTGCATTTAGTAAAATATTTAACGTGCTATTTGTTTACAAGCAAGTGACAGGTATTTACCTCAGGCTGAGTGTGCTAGGTGGCAATCTCTTGGGAAAAGACAGTTTTGTGCAGTGGTCTGACATAAGCAGATAACTGAGTTTTAGTGTGCTGGTGCTGGAAATATATGATCTGAACTGTCTGTGAAATGTGATCCAGATCATGATAACCTAAGCTGGCCTAACTGCTTGGTGCTACATTTCTACTCTCTTGTCCTGTGTTCTCTCCTGCTCTATAACGACCCTTTCCAGCACATACTTTAGTAAGTTTTCTGCTGTTTTATCTTCCTAAACTGATTCTCTATGATCAAGAAGATGCTGGTCAGCATAGAAGACGAGCAAGAATATACTGCCCCAGCAATGTGTGGCACCAAAGCCACTTCAAATCAAACTCCTTTGTAAACAGTGTAGAAAAACCTGCTTCTTCACTTAAAACTCATCTTTTTCTGTTGCAGCTAGCATAGCAATTAAATGGAAATAATTACAATTTTATTGAGTTTTAAAATTAATTGCAGAACTATTGACACCAACTCTATCTCCTCTTGACAGTGTCATATATACTATAAAAATGGGCTACTACAAAAAGGGACTATTATAAAAACTTTCCCAGCAAGTTCAACATACATCTGGATGAAAAGCCTGTGGGACTTCATGCTCTTCAAGAGTCTTTGTTTTGGTTATTTTAGAATGTTTCTTTGTAGCATTGCAATAATTACACTGGTTTGATGCAAAGCGGGGCTATGGGTGAGATATAGGTATCGGACTTGAAAACTGATTGGCAGCCCACCGAAGACTTCAGGATTCAGATCAAGCCATTCTCAGGTATACTCGCTTATGGCAGTTGCAGGGAACTTAGCCCTGTAATACATTGCTTATACCTTCAACTGGGCAAATCAGAATTCAATTAACACATGCAGACAGAAGGTAGAAAAAAAAACTTGCACAAGAGTGAGGAGTGTGCTGTATCAAGTAAAAAATAAAACATTCATAATAAATCATTGTCATAAGTGTGATGGTTTGGGTGTCCCCCGCCCCCCCACACTTTAGAAATCACCCAGACTAGACTCAGTCGGCTCTGGAAATTTGAATGAAGCTTATATTTACAGCTGGCACAATTTACAAGCAGATATTTACAGTATATACAGATATAGACAGAAATATACAAGGTAAAAAGGTAATACAGAANGGTGAAATCAGCTAAAGCAAATGGAGGGTGAGGTTAGAAAGCAAGATGGAGTTCAGCCAGCAGCCTCAGCTCTCCCCAGCAGGCAAAGAGCTGAGAGAACAGCCCAGCACAAAGTGCCCCAAGCGAAGTGCAGAGCAAAAGTGACCTTATCTTTTGTTTTGCTTTTCCTTTCTACACATCTCAGCAAGACTGTGAGCAAAGTAGACCTCACCATTGTTTTCATTTCTCAGCCTATTACCTAGTTCTTTTCACCAAAACACTCTAGCTAGGCTCAAACTAGCACAATAAGAAAAGAAAGAAAGGAAAGAAATTGTCCAGACGTCCCCCCACAACTCTAGCAGATAGAGTGCTGCTGTAAGTTTCTCCACATTTAGAATAAGTATTCTAAGTTCTGGAGGAAAAGAAAACTAAATCTACATTTAGTCTGGTGACATTGGGAACATTCTTCTCCAATAGAAGGTCAGAAGGTTTAACACATCTCTTTCCAGCAACTGAAATCTACAGTGGAAGACAGTTAACTAATACAGACCTATGCTTGACACATGGAACATTACACTGGTCAGAACAGAGAGCATTTTCCCTTAATGTCTGTGTTCACAGTAGATGTTATATAACTTCCTCTACAACAATTAAGTTAATGCACTTACTCAGCTGTTTTATTGCTTTAACTTAAAAAGACAAGAGCAGTGTGTTACTCTGGATTATCTCTTTATGCATATTCTACATTTCCTTAATATTGACAATTCTTCTATGATTCCAGTCTGGGCCCTTCAATTCAAGAGAGATGTTGAGATGCTGGAATGTGTCCAGAGAAGGGCAACAAAGCTGGTGAAAGGCCTGCAACACAAACCCTATGAGGAGAGGATGAGGGAGCTGGGGGTGTTTAGCCTGGAGAAAAGGAGGCTCAGGGGGGAACCTCATTGCTGTCTACAACTACCTGAAGGGAGGCTGTAGCCAAGTGGGGGTTGGTCTCTTCTCCCAGGCAACCAGCAACAGAACAAGGGGACACAGTCTCAAGTTGTGCCAGAGGAGATGTAGGCTGGATGTTAGGAGGAAGATGCTGCCAGAGAGAGTGATTTGACATTGGAATGGGCTGCCCAGGGAGGTGGAGGAGTCACCGTCCCTGGGGGTGTTCAAGAAAAGCCTGGCTGAGGCACTTAGTGCCATGGTCTAGTTGAGTGGATAGGGCTGGGTGCTAGGTTGGACTGGATGATCTTGGAGGTCTCTTCCAACCTGGTTGATTCTATGACTCTATAAACTGTTACTAGAGAAAAATCTCTACTCATTCACAATCTTGCTGAATTCAAAAGAAACAGGGAAAATGGTATTGCATGGGACTGGTTCACTCAAGTGATTATTAATAGTGAAGAAACATTTTTAAGAAAATGAATCTGAACTAGGTATATGCCAAAGCTACTAAAAATTACTTTTAAAAGTGTGTCCAGCTGGTGTAGGAAGGTTCTCCTCTCCCTCTACTCTGCCCTGGTGAGATCACACCTGGAATACTGTGTCCAGTTTTGGACTTCCCAATTCAGGAGAAAGAGGAATCTGCTGGAGAGTGCAACAGAGAGCTACAAGGGTGATTGTGAGACTTGAACTCATTCTCTCCAATGAAGAAAGACTGAGATGTCTGGGGCTATTTAATCTTGAGAAGATTGAGAAGGGATCTATCTAATCAATGTCTATAAATATCTGAGGGGTGGGTGTCAAGATGAAGTATCTTTTCAGTGGTGCCCAGTGATAGGACAAAAAGCAATGGGTACAAGCTAGAATACAGGAGGTTCCACTTCAACCCAAGGAGACACTTCATCATGGTGAGTGTGACAGAGCACTGGAAGAGGCTGCTCACAGAGGTTGTGGAGTCTCCTTCTCTGAAGACTTTCAAAACACGTCTGGATGCATTCCTGTGTGGCCTGCCTTAGGTGATCCTGCTTTGGCAGGGTGGGGCTGGACTTGATGATCCCTGGAGCTCCCTTCCAACTCCTGACATGCTATGATTCTGTTATTTTTGAACTATTATTTTTTAGTTATAATCACATACACTTAGCAAATTTACTCCATACTCATGCAAAAATCACCATGTAAATGGTTCTCTTATGTCTTCTTATCTACCAGTTCATTAATAACATCAGGGAACACTAAATCTTGGGAATTCTCCCTGCAATTTCGTGTAGTTTGTCCACAGTACTGAAAGCAATCACTTTTAAAAGTAGCTAGTAGTTGCTAAACAACCCTAAATTCTTCAGCTTTGCCACTCCACAACTGAAGCATTTTGCAAGTACTCCAAATAGAGCGAAGTCAGCTCAGTTAGGGTTATAACTTCAATAGATTTCATTAGGTGACCTTAATTTAAAATTAAATTAATCTGATTAATTTGGAATCCAGCAAACTCCAATAATATCTTAGAGGGATTTTTCCTTGTGAACTTCTTTATGCCTTCATAAAGGCNATTCATACATTTGTAGAGATAAAATCAACTTGCTGTGGTATGTTCTGTAAATGTATTTTACTCCCATTTCAGCATGTTAATAATCAAGCACTATGGCTTACTGTTTGCAGATGAGACTTGAGCAATAAAATTCTTCTTGTGATCTTCATACTCTAAAGAAATCCATACAATTTATCAGATCTTCTGTACTATGGAGTACTTCATTCAGATGTGATTTTTTTTTCTGTGACTGCTGACACTTTCTAAGTTATAGCTCTCATTTTCTTACAAATGAATTTCACTTTCTTGGAATTCTTTACATGCAGTTAAATAGCTGTTGTAATTTCAGAACACATATCCCAGATCGTTCAATTTAAGTCATGGCTATTAGTATTAAATATTATTATTATATCTGCAATAACAAGATACTTATTTGAAGGCTTAAGTACCCAGGTACATTGTTTTATTTTGGTTTTTAATGTACATTATTAAGCAACTGTGAATAGGTAATGCTGGCAAATTAACTTTACAGAAATAGACAATAGCTTTCATAAAAAGAAGTCCAAATACAGAGATACTGAATTCCAGGCAACCAGCAACAGAACAAGAGGACACCGTGTCAAGCTGTGCTGGAGGAGGTACAGGCTAGATGTTAGGAGGAAGTTCTTGACAGAGAGAGTGATTGGCATTGGAATGGGCTGCCCAGGGAGGTGGTGGAGTCACCGTGCCTGGAGGTGTTCAACAAAAGACTGGATGAGGCACTTAGTAGGTTACCCTACCACCCAGCCCTGTCCAATCAACTAACCCATGGCACTAAGTGNTTTGTGCTCCAGACCTCTCACCAGCTTTGTTGAGATACTGGAACATGTCCAGATGAAGGGCAACATCTCTCTTGAATTGAGGAGCCCAGAACTGGACACAGCACTCAAGGTGTGGCCTGACCAGTGCTGAGTAAAGGGGAAGAATAACCTCCCTTGTCCTACTGGCCACACTGTTCCTGATACAGGCAAGGATGCTCTTGGCACACTGCTACCTCATGTTCAGCCTACTGTCTACCAGCACCCCCAGGTCCCTTTCTGTCTGGCTGCTCTCCAGGCACTCTGTTCCCAGCCTGTAGCACAGAGGCATGAAAACTGCAGAGATTTGTATCAGAGACGTCTTCAGGTGTTTTGGCCAGAGAGACACTACCTAACATTAGAACAAACAGTAATTGTAGATTAAAAAGAACTTTCATTTCGTAAATGATCAAGGATTACACCACTATGCCATTTTCTCCCAGGCATATAACTACTTTCCCAGTGTATACAAACTGCCTTTCCAAGGAAGAAAACATATATATACAGCCTCAATTGTGCTGGGGGAGGTATAGGCTGGATGTAAGGAGGAAGTTCTTCCCAGAGAGAGTGATTGGCATTGGAATGGGCTGCCCAGGGAGGTGGTGGAGTTGCCATCCCTGGGGGTGTTCAAGAAAAGACTGAATGAGGCACTTTGTGCCATGGTCTAGTTGACTTGATAGGGATGGATAATAGGTTGGACTGGATGATTTTGGAGGTCTCTTCCAACCTGGTTGATTCTATGATTCTATATACATATAAATCAATATTTCAAAGGAGTAAGTCTTTCAGTAAGAACTTAACAGCTAATACTGTCATGTTTTTACTGCAAGCTTCAATTCTGACAACTTTTCAGATCACACTGTGCAACAATTCAAAACAAAACAACTCCCTCAAATGCTAAGAACATAAGCTTTAGTTTTGAATGGCTTAAGTTCTAATGCAATCATGTTATTGTGTCTGGTGGAAGTGTTTATTAATAAACATTTAAACACTGTCCAAACCAAACAAAAGAGATATTTTTGGCCATCTTTCTGGCACTGACATTTCCACTGTCTTTGATACAGCTGCACCAGTTTGTATCAGCGTTAAGCTCCCTAAGTCTCAAAGATTACCCTACTCATTAAGTGATTTGTATTATCAAGTACTAGATTAGCACAGCTCCGTTAGCTGTAATAAACTATGACACAAGTTACTCTTTTTTTGCTCCCACTCTCTCTTTGCAAAGGTATTTTGAAGTAGTGATAAAACCTATTAAAGTAGTATGGATTCTTATGCAAAAATGAAGCAACCTCATACTCATGGATCAATTTTAAAGTCACATCATTAGTTTCAATTCCATTTGTTGCCTAAAATAGAAAATACCAAGCAATTTGCCATGGGTACTAAGGAGATGTTAGAGCTGAGAAGCTAGATAATGCTGAGCTAGTTGGTGCTGGTAGAATTAATAGTAGCAAAAAAGATGGAGCACAATCCACGGATACATTATTAATGCCGTTTTCTTCTCAAATCAGCAGATGGACGCTGAATGGCTCAGGTGACTGGCAACAGGATACGCAGCTTTTCATCTCAAAGTAACTGCTTCAGACCTGCTTCATGCTGATCATAACTGACAATCACTACTTGACAGGTATTCAATAGCGAGTATGTACTACCCAGTCTTAGTCTCGCTTTTCCTGTACAATCTGGTTAACAAAACTAGTATGCTGTTTTTAAACTCAGAGCTGACCAGCCCAGAAGACTTTATTATCCTTTCATGTCTAAAGATTCAGTCCTTTGAAATATATTTGAATCCCAGGTGCCAGTGGGACAACAGATTTAGCAGATATTACACTTTTTGAGTTGTCAGTTTCCAGTGTTGTCTGTCAAGTACTTGTCTCAGTGGCCAAAGTAACGTCTAAGAAAATCAACCTGAGATGAATGGGCAAAGCTAATGTAACGAAATAGACAGATTATTGTTTTCACAA
This sequence comes from Tricholaema leucomelas, assembly GCA_013400475.1. Lineage (NCBI taxonomy): Eukaryota > Metazoa > Chordata > Aves > Piciformes > Lybiidae > Tricholaema lacrymosa > Tricholaema leucomelas. The sequence continues at coordinate 860,442 of WAAF01004059.1, read as the reverse complement.
AGCTTGGCACGAAGTACATGATGTGTTCTTCTTTTGTACACTCAAAGAAGAAGAATTTTCAGAAGTGCTACAAACATATAGCATGGATGCAAGATATCTGTCAAAAAAACATGAATAAATGGATAAAAAACAAGTGACTGCAACTGCCTTTGGCAGGGAGCCTAAACTAGGCTGGCAGCTATTGTTCTCTATAAAACTCTGCGTGTTCAATGCTCTCCATTAACTTTTCATTTATTATAGGAGGTTTTTTTTTCATATTTACTGAACAGAACCACACTTAATGTTTTTCATGGAACCCAGCTGCAATTAGCAGAGTTTCAAATGAGACTCAAAGGCTGCCTATGTCACCTGGTCATAAGATAGAAGCATTTTTCTTTTGAAAATTAAAATACCACCAGGACATACTTTGAGTAAGCCTAGTGGTAGCCATCTGAGAAATAATTAATCAGTCATTTTCAAAGATAAGGTCAACATCATATGAGTGTGTTCTTAATGAGAATGGTTTTGAAAATGTGTCAGGTGAGAAAGAGAATCACACATGCAGACGAGCTGCAGACATTTCATGTAGGTCATAGAGTTGTTAAGTTAGAATTGTTATAAATACAACTACATTACCTCCTTAATAGTCACGGGCAATATCTTCAAGTCTAACTCCTCTCACCTCAGTGCAGAATGAAAAGACAGATGAAGGCAGCTCTCTGGCAGGTTAAATTTTGTAAGTTAAAGGTGGCTGAACATACAATTTAATTATGTATCAATGTATACCCACCAAAAAAATTACAGTCACAGTTAAATTGAATGACTGAATCTTACTTTGCATTTAATTTTGGTAGCATTGTCACTAGACTCACAGTTAAGATTGCCTCCCTCCTTGTTCTAGGCATCGTAGAGACAATTTGCCGCAATGATGGATGAAAACGAGAAAGGATGTGAAAAAGAGATACAGAGGTCAACTTGTCAAACTCACACTGCAAATCAATGGCCAAATTAAGAATAGAATCCAGATCTTCCAAATCACAGCCCTTTCCTGAGTTCAGAGAGTATTCCCCTGGGTTCCATTTTCCTTAGCCATCAGTGTTTACTGGCAGCAATGGTTAGAGCACAAAAAGACCTTTCAAACAAAAAGCAACTGAACTTACCACCTCTTAAAAGTCCAATTCCTCTGTAACATTTACAGAGTAATCAAAAAGTTGGATAAGAGCCTCTTGAATATACCTGCTGTACCATACATATTTAAGGGTCACTCAAGCCTGTTAGGCTGGCTGGATATAGCACATCAGCTACTGCAGCCAACAGCATGCACAGGAACACAATCATAAATTATCAGTTTTATATCTACAGACAAAATGACATAGGACATGACTGAGCAGCCTGGAAATGCATAAGTCAAAGCACTCATCTGAGTGACTACTGAACCTTTGCATCTCAAAAGCAATGATTTTATAGTAAATTTTCTTTTTAATTGCACAGCTCCTGATAATTTTCCTCTCATTCTGGCTTTGAATTCACAACCTAATGCATATAACTAATTTAGCAATTAATGGAATAATACTATTTATGCAGCATACCATTAGAGAAGTACATAGCAACACCAGGCCTTTCTGTGAAATGGGCATTTCTTTACCAGCATTTCAAATACAGTGCCATGATACTTCAGTCTCGAGTCAAAACTTCTGTCTGGTTCTATAACATAAGTAATTTTTAAAAATACAAGAACAACAGCTCTTAAAAGATTAGCTATTAGTTAATTCCTTTTTTAACACTCCACATAAATAATAAAATCCCACAACATATTTCGCAGAACTAAAATTCAAATCTAAACTTGTAAAGTAAGTTGCAAAAATCTGATTAACTTAGGGTGAAGAATAGGATTTCTATATAAAAGTATGTAAAGAATCCTTTACTTACAAATTATACCTACCTTATCCATTTATTTACACACTTTATTTACCTTATTGCCTTTAGCCTCCTTAGGTAAATAAAGGAAGCTTTGTTGCAGACAGACAATTACCAAGCTGCTTCTTTTATATGCTAATAAGAGGGATTTTCCATTTCAGGTTAGACTGAGAAGCAGTTAACCCTAGTTCAAATGCCTGCTAGTTCTTCCTATAGGGAAAAAAAGGCATCTCTAAAGTAATCTGTGCATTTATTCTAAAAGTTAAAACAAAACCAAAACCAACCAACAACAAAAAAAACACCCATAAACCCACAAGATTGGCTGCCTCTGTGAAAGGAAGGGGAAAACAGCTCTCAAAATTGATTCTTAAATCAATGTTACATATATGTAAAGTATTTCTCTAAACAGCCAAGAAATATATGAACAGAAAGTTCTCTGAAAAATCAGAAAAAAGCCTTGTAGTACAGCAATAAACATAGAGCATGCTGAAGACATGAAGTGGTTTGGAGGAGTTAAAATGTGTAAGAACAGCTGTGGTTAATCAGCTCAGCTCACATCAATAAATGTCATTTTCATAGACAGGAAAAAAATATGGACAGCAAAAAAAAAAAAAGATAAAAAAGAAAGCATAAAGTTCATTAAAACCCTAAGCCCCCTTTAAAAAGGGAAAGCACCAAGTATAAAGATGTGTTATGCTTCTTTGTAAGGCAAAAAAACCCAATGTCTTGATTTTTTGACTTATTAGTTGTTTTTCCATGTTATTGTCTGTCAGTATTTTTATTCAGCTTCCTGGTGAATCAACTAGTATTCAACTATCCATGATGATACAAAAGCAAATGGAGCTCATACCTAGCAGATTTTTAAAAACAAAATACTGAACACAAGGTACAAATTTAACTTTGGGGCAAAGTCTGTCCAGGCATAGCAGGCAGACAGTGCACAGCATGATACAATACAGATGGAAAAGCAGCCTGTAGTTAAGTTTACCTAACACCTCCTATTATAAGGTTCCAGTTTGAAATGTCTAAAAACTTTGTCAATGGTTAAATCTAAATTCTTTCAGAGTATCTTTTTTAATCCTTCAGTAAAAACAGAGATGACACCTTCTAAAATGTGACTAAGCAAAAATATTCTGGTTTGCCAAAGCTGACAAATTCTTGTAAATGCTGTGCTGAAAACATGAATCTAGAATGATGGACTTGAGAGTCATGTCCCAGTAGAATCTACAGCTGAGTAACAGACCAAAGCTCCCAACATAACACATAAGGAGATTTCAAATGCACCAGTGCTATTAGTTTGAATAATCATCTGTTTTGTTCCAAACCTCTCTTCCTTCAAATTCGTTCTGTGCATGCTTGATTTTTCCTGGCATTACCTTGTACTGGTTTGAGGTTAACTAGAATATTTTAATGAGAAAAATTAGATTGTAAGCTGTGAAAAGAAAACATTGGTGATGTCTACTTCACTCATAGGCTTGCTGAGATATATAAAAGCAAGGACACTCATAGACAAGACAGTCTGTCGGGGTCTGTTGGAGTCTGTGTTTCTCTTCTGCTTGAATCTGTAACTCAAATAATCATTCTGCTTCTAACTGCCCTTACTGATCCTCCCAACTCACCTTTCACATAAGAGAGACTCTGGGATAAGGTAGAGGGGTGGAGAGAAGGTGGAAGGGTGGTTGGGAGCCCCTCCTTGTTACTCTGATTTCTGGGAGGGATATTGTGTTACTGTATTACTTTAAACTTGTATATTTCTGTATATAACTGTAAATATTTGTAATATATTGTAAATACCTGCTTGTATATTATCACAGTATCACAGTATCACCAAGGTTGGAAGAGACCTCACAGATCATCAAGTCCAACCCTTTACCACAGAGCTCAAGGCTAGACCATGGCACCAAGTGCCATGTGCTAAGCTGTGAGTATAAAGCTTCATTCCTTACCTTCCAGCCAGCTGAGTCTAGTCGAATTCATTGCTGGGGGGGCGGGTAACTCTCAAACCATCACACACCTTCAAAGAAAAACAACAAGGCTTCCACTTGGACAAAACCTAGAAGCCATTCAGTAGCTCCAGGAAGTGGTTTGTGTGCAAAGCCTCCCTCCTTCCACTTGATGGACCAACATGACCCTTGCAAGTCTTTCACCTGGCACATCTGCATAACATGTCTCTCTGGTAACATGCTATAATAGCAAGTGTCATGCTGCAAGCAGTTTTCTTTTGATCCTTGACCACAAACCCAGAGTATTTATTATTAAAGAACCTTTCAAAATTTATCAGATGTCTCATATGTGAAGACAGGCCTCAAGAACTCACCCTGATTACCAAAAGAGATGTGGCAGGACAGCTTGGTGCTGAGGGATTTCAGTATAGCCTCCCAGGCAACAATCCTTAAAAAACAACTTTATCCATTTCAATGTACACAGTAAGAACTGGCATGATCACAAGATGCTGTGTATGCAAAAAGTGTAGGGAAAAGACTATAGAAGACTACAAGATCCCTCCATCTACACTGCATGGTGTAGATGCAGACAGTCTGCCACGGAGGAGCGAGCTAAAAGCTGTGTTGGTGGAACCTACTCCTCCCATTCTGACCAGAAAGCAGAGATTTCTCCTGAAGCAGATCACAAACCCAGCATATGTATCATCTGAGAAAGTGGAGAGTTCTGAGAATACTCAGAAGTGGACCCTAACACACGTACAAACTTATGGAACATGCAGGGTTAAGTCCTCAGCATGCCTTCTGAGTCTGTCTTTCAACTCTTCCCACACTGAGACAAGAATACATAGCTACATTAGCTATGACAATTCCTTAAAAAGGCAGAAAAAAATTATGAAGTGTTGAAAGATAAAATCTTGCATGGCATCAACAGGAGGTACAATTAATTGGATCTCTTCACTCATTCTATAAATACCAACTTAAACATCATATAAAAGAAAATGTAGGAGTCTTAGCTGCACCTTTATATTATTAATCTCACTCATCTGATACAAAGTTAGTCTTCCCTTCGATACCATGTGTGAAGAGAAAATGGTAGCAGATGAATAGGAACATTGTACTTAATGCAGCAAAAACCTAGAAATGACAAAGCTTCCTAAAAATCACACCATCATCATCATCATCAATTTGGATAGGAAAAAGAGATGAACTGTCAAATAAACCTGTCTCTTTGCATGCTAGGCACATCCAATACATTTAAAATAAATTACTGTCTCATATTTTAAACTAATTATAAATACAAAAAGGACAAAAAAACAAAAAGGCAAAGGCAGAAACATGAAAACAGACATCCTAATTTCACATATGTTACCAGGTGAGTTGCACCTGAGTTTATTTTCATGGAAAGACTCGACTACATGACATGCAGCAAAGTCTTGCTTTTATCATCTTTTTATTTGCTTCGCTGAGGCAGAGGAATATCAAGTGTTATAATGTTACTATTTCTGTAATTCCTAGCTCTATGGAATTTTAGTACCAGCAAAAAAGTGCAAGCACTTTTCATAGGAATTGACAAACAGGGTCATAGGGTAAGACAAATAGCTCATCCAGCATAGTAACCTATCTTTTATTTTGACCATGATGTGCATTCTCACATTGTCTCGGTTCTAATTTAAATTTCCAGAGACTCAAATGAATTTGATAGAACCAATAACAATTTTACAGAGTGCCCTTCTCTCTTCCTCCTTCTTTCCCAAAAGAAAGGAATTAGATGTAGAGAGAGAAAAAGGTAAGCACACCCAAATAAATCAATCTCACTCGATTTGGAAGTTAAAAAGAAAAGTTTAACAATAACTTAAAAAGGTATCTGAGGTAGGGAAGTTACAAAGGTATAGGGAAGGGAAAACAAAAACAAAATGTATAAGTACAACCCGATTTTGATGGTGATGGATTTGTCTCCCTCGTGGGTGATGACCACATGGTAAAACAAAGAGAACCAGGAACAGAATGATGATGCTGGGAAGCAGAGAGACAGTGAAACAGGCAGTCCCCCTGCTTTTATGGCTCTTTAGACAGGAAGGGGGAATGGGCTAACCATCACCTGGTGGTGTTCAGACCCACCCCTGGGGAGGGCTCAAGACCACCTAGAGTCAGGTTCAAGGTTACTCCCCCTGGAGTGTTAACCCTGTACACGCATATAGGTCACTTTAATACTTAATAACCGCTATGCAAACAGTAGCCACAAACAAATACAATGTTTTAGCTACCATCAGATATTATTAGATATTTCTGTTATACATTATTTATCCAGAACACTATTGAATCTCAGTAATGATATGTTGTGATTTAACCCCAGTTGGCTGCAGCTAAGCACCACACAGCTGCCCACTCATTTACTCACATGGGAAGGGGGAGAGAATCAAAAAGGTAGAATTGTGAAATGTCACAGGTTGAAATAAAGACAGTTTAATAATCTTTCAAAATCAATCAATCAAACAAACCCAACAGCAAACAGCAGAACAAAACAAAGAAAATAATAAAGTAGGGGAAAAAAGAAAGATAAACAAATGATGCAAAACACCTCAAACAATTGCTGAACACCAGCAATCAATGGCCAGCCAGTCTCCTAGCAAGGGCCACCACAGTCAAGTTCCTCCCCGCTCTGTCCAGTTTTATTGCCAAGCATGAGGTCACACAGCCTGGGATATGTCTTTGATCAGTTGGGGTCAGCTGTCCCAGCTGTGTCACCTCCCAGGTCCTTGTGCACTCCACACTGGTGGAGAAGTATAAGAAGCAGAAAAGGCCTTGAAGCTGCGTAAGTGCTGCTCAACAATAACTAAAACATCCCTATATTATTAATACTGTTTTCATCACAAATCCAAAACACAACTTACCCCAGACTAGCTACTATGGAGAAATGAAACTCCATCCCAGCCCAAACCAGTACAATGCCTCTGTAACACTGCATGTTCTCCATGCTCATCATTTGTGCTTTTCTTGTTCATTTTAAAATTAAGAAGGCCCAAACAGAAATCCAGAATTAATGTTAATGAATATGGACAACAGCTACTGACAATGGCTAATACTAGGCTAGCCACCAATCATGTATGACATTGCTTCCAACTGGTCCAGGAACTGCATTTAAACTCTGGTCTGGGCACCTGAACTTGGTCTGCTTTGTCACAGTTTTATCTGCATCCAGCCCTGTCTCCTTCCACCTTGATTATTGACTGAGCTCCCTGGATGGATCCCAGGCGCACACTGAACGTAGTCTTGTTCCAGGCCGTACTCCCATGTGTTGAGTTGAATCTGCTGCTGTTATTCATACCATGCTGCAGTCAATCCTGCTTCAAAAGTGAAAGTACTACCTGGAGCAAAGTATTATGGGGCTTGAAGTTCGCATTGTAACATGGGAGGCTTCCTGTTCCGGTTGCTGCTTCTGGGTGTCTGGTTTTTGGGTGTTGGCTCTTCCACAGGGATAGCAGTGAGACAAGTGGGAGTGGGGTAGCTTCCTGGATTTCTTTTATGCTGTTTTTTCCCTATATTTCCTTGTGTTTCTTCTGCAAATAGGCTAAGCTAAAGTAATCATGCATTGCAATGTTCAATTGATGAGATTATTAGCCAAGGTAATTATGCACTTATGTTGTCTAATTTATTGAGTAAACTCTTATCTCTTTATCTGAATCCCCAGTTTTTGTGTGTTACTTTTCCCTCACTTCTGTGTTGGGGGAACAGACATTGCATTAAACCATTACACCTTATTTCAAGTAGTTCTCTCTTTGGGCTTGTCTCCTTTAAGCTCAGATTTGCATTACAGATAGTGTTGCTTCCATGTTGGACTTCAGCCCTGTCTCCTGTTGTCCCTGAGTAGAATTCTTGGATAGACTTCTGACTTGTGATGTTGCCTTGTCTCAGGCTGGTGATTATCACCACCCTGACCCCACCAGGATGGTACCCCTGGTCAGAGAGGCTCTGCCTTTGCTATAGTCATGCTCTGACACAACTCTTTCTGTCTTGTGAAGCAGCCCCACTCTTGCTGCTCCCCCATAAAGCAAGCTGACTTCTGTTTTTGCCAATAAGACTCTGGGAGAATGGTGAAAAGGGGGCTTATTATGAAGTTTCACTACTTACTTGAATGAGAATCCTGAATTTTTAACAGAATTGAAAAATCTTCTAGCAAACATTTTCTGTAATGCTGTGATTGCCTATATAATTGATGTTACTACGTTTAAAAGGAAATAGCTTTTTTTTTAGCCTTAAAAGGCAAGAAAAGCAATGAGAATGAAGATGTTAACAGGCAAAACTCGAGGATCTGCATTCCAATACATTACTTCCACATAGCCACTGAAAATTCTTAAAGCTAAGATTCTGATAGTATAATGAACCATATATGAGCATATTTTATCAGTCCCAAATTTATAGAAATATGGAATAATTCTAGCTAGGAGGTATCCAATACAGACACTACTATATGTACATATGATTAATTATGGTTCTGAATGTACGCCTCTGGTTCTTTGTTAACAATTGCAACCTCCCTGGAAGCTTTTAAGGCCAGTCTGTATGGGAGTCAAAGCAATCTGATCTAGTGGAAAATGTCCCTGCCAAGGGAAAGGAGGTTGGAACTATATGATCCTTGATATCCCTTCCAACCTTGACAGTTCTGTGATTCTGTATGATTCTGTGTAGCTAAATGGTCACACATGGAGCTAAGTTTTCATGTGCCTACATGCATGCAGTTCTAAAATTTGACCTCTTTCTCATTACTTCAAAAAAGTCTGACCTTTATGCAGCTTTGATCACACTATTTTGTAACCTTTACAACACTGTTACAAATCATGACAGTAAGGAACCCAACAGCAACAAATACTAAAAGCACTGAGAAGAACTAAAGCTTTACAGTTAGACAGAAAACAGACCAAGAATTAATGTAATTTAGGGCAAGCAGAATAAATCCATGCCAGTGGAGGTGGTTCTGAAAGACATTTAAGCTTTTGTGTGACATTGAATATACTGGCTTTTCAGCTTTTGATGCTAGGCTGCATAGAAACAGCCAAATGCGGGTGCTCTTGAATTTATTCCCCCAATTAGTTCCTCTAGACATAATGTGGCAGTTTCACTGCTCCTAAGAGGAAAGTTACCTTAACTAGTAGTTTAGCCTGCACATCTATTTCAGCCTCTCTATTGCCAGTGGTGCTTCAGTTTTCAGTTCTCTCTTCACATTTGACACAAAGTGCCAGAAAAGAGATCTGTTTCAGTCAATAAAGAAGTGTTTTGAGAAATGGCCTGCCAGCATTTGACAGTTATGTATAATAATGACACTTCACTGGCTTTTCAAACCTTGTCCACAAGTATAGTTGCATAGTTTTAGTTGAGCCAGCTTGCTAGCAAAATGTCTCACTGTCTCCTGTCTTCCCTGTTGTGGTAGTTTGGAGTTTCCTGGGCCCCCACAAATTCACCAGACTAACTCAGCAGGCTGGAAGTTATAGAATGAAACTATATTTACAGTGTGGCACAATTTACAAGCATATATACAGAACACATACAGATATTTACAGCCATATACAATTACATACAAGTTAAAAGTAATACAGAAATACAAAACTCCTTCTGAACAGCAGAACTGCCCAGGAGGGCTTTCACACCAACTCCCCTCCTTCATTCCACCCCTCCTCCCTTATCTCAGAATCTCTTACTTGCAAGGGGTGAGATGCAGGAAGCCAGATAAGGAATTAGAAGCAGAATATTAGTTTAAGTTGTACAGGTCCAGGCAGAGGAATTAGTTAAGTGGCAGCCAAACAGAGACTGGCTGTTTTTTGTTTATGTTTCTTGTTTTTATATCTCTCAGCAAAATAAATGAGTGATATAGACATCACTATTATTTTCACAGCCGATGATCTAATTTCTCTCATTCAAATATTCCAGTTAGCCTCAAACCAGCACACCTGTTCAGATAGTTTTCTGTCATTTTAGTAAGTCCAACAGGCATACCACTCCATTAGAGAGTGCATGGAAAGCAGTAAAATCATCCAACTGAGGATGGTAGATATTATCCCTATCACAGTGATAGTGATTTGTTCAATAAATCTGGGCCAGAGCCTGCCTGCAAAAAGAATATCCAATGTAGTTGGGAAGGACTATGTAAATATTCCACTTTTGTTGGCACACAGGACACTTGCCCCAGTTTCAAGGTACTATATATTACCCAGGTGTTTTACACAAAACTTGAAATTATTTGGTGATTTAACTTTTACAAGTTTAGACAATTTAATTAATACAGTTTTAAAAGTGCATGTTGCTAGCTATGCTACAAGCATTAGCTTTTGCTATTTTAATTACAGAGATAGCCTGTCATTCTGTATCTGATTTTGTTTTTGAAAACATGTAATTTGCATGAAACATGTTCAGAAGTGAATGCAAATATTAATATAGTCATATTCACACTCATATTCCATCATCCTATTCATATAGTTAATCCTACTGTGCAGCAGAATAATTAGGCCCAGAGTGATGTACCATTGTAGTAAAAATGTGATTTCATCTCAGTGCCATGTGAAAATGTAAGTCACTTGTCTTATTCTCATATTTTATAAAGACACTGGAGCATACAGATGGAGCTATTTTTCTTGTAAACTACCTCCACCCACTGATAATTTCATATAATACAGCAGGCCTTGAAAAACACAATTGCTTTTTGTTACTGGTGGGGTGAGGGGGTGTCAAGTTTTTACAAGAGTTTCTGTATCTGTGGTCACAAAGAAAACCTCCCAAATGTTAACTGAGTCAGCGCCATCACTTGAACCTGTACTCAGTCTGGCATATTGATTCAAGTTTTCCTAGCTAACATCAAAATAAGAGCACACAATTGCTGGTGCTATTCAGAAGTATTTGGATAACAACGATACTGACAGAGTTTTTTCCATTATTTGGAAAAACTATGAGCACTAGCAAGCACAAAAGAGGCCAAGAGCCAATGAGAAACTCATTAAGCTGCTTAAACTGATCTAAATCTAGGCTGCTGAGGTCACATCCCGCCCCCGCCACATATTTCCACCCCCTTCCTTCAGCCAATGCTGATGTTTACAGAAGCAGGTGCTGGTGTGCCAGTTCAAGGGAAGAGAAGCCAACCAAATAACACATCAGTTTGGAGGGAGAGTTTTCAAGCTGATCAATTCTATGAACTGTTTTAAGGAGCTGCATAGTACAAGCATCAGTGCAGAGGAGATAGAGATAGATAGGTACAAACGGCTGGGAACTGAGAGTAGTTTACGCTTCTATGAAAATCAAACCTATTAAGGAACTGGAAGCTCTCAACCTTATCCTCAGCTGTACAAACCGTTTCATAAACTTCAAGATACAGATGTAGGTAGATTTTTTTCTCTTACTATCTCTTAGTATGTTCAAAACTGGCCTTGTTATGTTGACAGGAAGTCTCATTTAGCAGCAATTTGTTCATGGATGGCTCTAAACAGAAGCACAATAGTGATAACTGTGCCTGATTTCTAAATCCTCAAACTGTGGAATCCAGAACTGTGTGCAGTTCTGGAGCCCCCAATACAAGAAGGACATGGAACTGCTGGAGCGGGTCCAAAGGAGAGCCACGAAGATGATCAGAGGGCTGGAGCACCTCTGCTATGAGGACAGGCTGAGAGAGTTNAAACCAGAGAAAAATAGGAAAACAAGGCAGTTCCTAAAAATTAAAGCACAGATGCTTGCTCATGCTGGCTTCGATACTCACAGGCTGGGTAAGGAAAGAGATCAATTTCACTTCTGTGGTGGAATTCATTTAGGCTGTAACTTTTTTATCTTTTAGTAGCATTTAATAAGCATGTCTAATCTAAAATGTAAATGTTTTATGCATTATTATGAGACTTAATATTCCCTGTACTTTTTACTCAGCTAACAGTAATTTGAGGCTAATCTGGCCATGTGACGAGAAGTTTGTACAATTTTCCAGATGAAGTACATGCACCTTTCTTCTTTTGTCTAAGAAGACTGTTCTGATTTTTGCATTCTGGCTTGGAGAGATTAGAGTGACGTCTGAAAAAAGCCTAATCCTGGTACAGGTGGGCATCACTAAAGTAAGCACATCCTTGCCCAGGTTTTGAAAATAAATAAGGGATAACGATACTATTATAGATCAGCCTGCAGGTACAGGAAGTTCTCGTTTTTCTTATCCATATACTCAAATCATATATTGAAGTCCTCAACTCATGATGACCACAATGAATTTGAATGAGGGCCAACGTGCCTCAAATACACTGCCTTGGTGGGGTTTTTTCTTCCTTAAACATTTGCCGCTTTCCAGTGACAGGCTCCTGGACCCCGCACGCTGGTCCCATCTTTCCCTGCATCCACAGCGGCGGAGCTCATATCCCTTGCTCGAGAGCGGGCTCCGGCAGGCAATTCGGGCCTCGGGGTCTGCAGGGAACTCTCACGTCCCACTGACTGCCATCGTCTGACGGAGACCCCGCTAGAGGCCCAGGGCACCGGGAAAATATCCGCCTGGCCCCCTGCTGCCTCTTAAACAAGCGGCAGAACTACAGTGCGAAGGCGGAACGACTCAAACCTATGGGATCCACCCCAAGGCGTGTCTGGAGTTACTGGACCCGTCCCACAGCCCGGGCGGAACGGAGAAGCCTGGGCCCGGACCCGGGCCCAGGTCCAGGTCCAGGCCCAAGCCCAACTCCTAGCCCGCCGGGCACCGCCACCGCTCCGTGACAGGAGGGGCGAGGGGCGGGGAGCCGCCGTCAACCCCGCCTGCCAGCTGACGCTACGGGAGCCGCGGCTCACGTGACGCGCGCAGCCAATGGCGGGGTAGAGGCTCGCTCTCGGCGGGCGGGGGGCGGAGAAGGAAGGGGGTAGGGGGAGGGCTAAGGCTGCTGCCGTTGCTGAGGACGGGGGTAGCGGCAGCGCGGGGCGGGCGCAGCGCGAAGCGGGGCCGCCGGGGGTTGCGCCTCTCCGGTCGTGGCGCGTGGGACGGCCATGCCGAATAAAAACAAGAAGGAGAAAGTGAGTCGATGGGGTTCGGGGTGAGCCAGGCCCCGCGGCAAAGCTGTGGGGTGCAGGCCCCGCGGGGAGGAGGGGCCTGGGGCAGAGCGCGGCGGGGGGCAGCGGCGAGCGGAGCCCGGCGTCGAGGGGGCCGTCGAGGCGCTCCTTGCCGCTGGAGAGAGCCAGGCGAGAGACAGCCCCCTCACATCACCACTGTGTGCCGGCCACCTTCCTTCTTCTCGGAGCCGGGTGCTGGGGAGGGGGCAGCTCCTGGTGGGGCCTAGTCCAAAGGGTGCTGTGGTGGCCGTTACTGGGGGGTGTCCCAGTAGCGACTCGCCGGGTCTTGAGATCAAGCCCCGCCAAAGTGGGGGTGCAAAGCCCGCGATGGGCGGACGCGGATTTGGAGGCAACCGGAGAGAGGGAATCAGTGGAGGGAGGCCATGGTTTTGGCGTGCGGGGGAGTGCTGGAGAGAGGGGCTGGGAAACGTGTCCTCCAGTCGTGTCTGGCGAAGGGGCGAGCTGGGAGGGGGGCGGCTCGGATGTGTTGAGCAGGACGGAATGTTTTTCTTGGTGGCACAGCAGGGCTTAGGGGAGTGGGCGTGGGTGTCTGTGCCCGCAGCTGCTTAGCCGGTCTCTGTCCTGGGAAGTTTCGCTGCTGCGTGGCTCTGGCTGCAGTTGAAGTTGAATGCTTATGGTGGTTCCCTATGCACAAGGAGCACTAATTGCCGCTCGAAGTATTTTCCCCTCCTTTTCCTGACAATGGAAAAGGATCTAGTTTTAGCCTCGCTTTTCCTTAGTTTTCCTCGGTGGTCCCAGGAGTGATTTGTATAGCAGTCGCGAAAGGGGCTCGCACAAGTAATGTTCACAGAAAACTTCTAAATCTAACCAGAAAGTTATCTGGATTGCACTTTATTTTATGTGATAGGCGATTAGCCATATGAGTGGAAGTCAGAAAACAGTGACTGGTATCCCTTTAGACCTTCTCTGTTTGGTTGGCTTCTGCTTATCTTTTAGTTTTTCAACACAGTTTTAAAATTAGATGCAGGGAGGATGGTGTTACAGTTTGTGGGTGTTTGTTTGTTTTGACTTTTTCTCAATATCCTTGCCACCTTTGGTATTAAAAACATTCAAACTTCTCTGAGAATAAAAAAATCTCAAAAGTATGCTATGTGTGAAGGATGCAAGTTGAAATACAATGCCGGGAGGGAGAAATCTCAGTTGCTTCTAATACTGGACTTTCTAACTCCTAGAACAGATGAAATAATAATGTGTAAGTTGTGCACTGTGCTAATTTCAAAGGTATATTAAATATTATGAAAACTGAAGAAAGCAGGGTTAATTCTTAGACACAGTTTAAATCACTTGCATTCTTCATCCATGCTTGCTTACTTCTATGAAAGCTTATTTTTATATGACTATAGGTGAATTTTGAGGCATAAATAACGTTCAGAAACCTTTCTGCATGTGAAATCTATTTAAAGCAGATTTATAGAGACTGATAGTTCAATATTATGGCCTTCAAATAAAACAGTATTACTTTTTCCCCCATTGATTGTAATATTCTTAGCAAGTATCTAAAGAAAAACTAAACCTTATTTCTTGAGTTGAAAAAAATCTATCTAGATCTCTTTTTCAAAGTAACTGAGACTGCAAACTTTTCTTTTAAGGAACCTGCAAAATCAGTCAAGAGTGGGAAAAGTGGCAAAGATGGACAAGATAACCAAGAACATGAGGTAAATATTCGTAAAATACGTAATTTATTTCCACACAAATATGTCATGACTTCTGAAGAGTGTTTTAGGGTTTTCTAGATTGTTACAATCTTGACATGACAGGTAGCTTTGAGTAAAAGTGATTGTAAGCTTCTGCCCTGGTATTTGACACAAAAGTGCTTCGAAGACTTAAGATGCTTTTGAGAAAGTTAATTTTGAGTAAATGCATGCTTGTTTGCTACAACCTTACATACTCATCTGTTTCCTTTTTCATTATGAGACGTTTATCTATCCTGTTTTCTATTCTTACCATGAATATTAGTGTGTGTCTTCTAGTCAGTCATTACAGTTTTATTGTTCTTTGCGATTCCCGGAGCTCTCATTGTCAATGTTGGCACGTCGGTTAAGTGTTACATTGTCAGGAGACTTTAGCCTTAATCAAAGGGTGCCATTTGTGATTTCTTTTTATAGGTACACAATGGAGAGTTTAATTTTTGACTGATTATTCTGCTGTTGGTACGGATTTATTTTGTTTTTCCTTTCTGCGTTGCTCTCTGTTTTGCCCCACAGCAAGGTACAGAGACTTGAAAGGGGTCACTTAAATCAATATTCACTCATTTTCTCACAGTAATCCAGAAACTCAGCATTATGAATTTGCTTATTTGGAAAGTCACTCTTCAGGCAGATACTGAAATTTCCTTCAAAATGTTCATGTCAATCTGAATGTAAAATTATACACTGAAAAGCTTATGTACTTCAGCTTCTAAACTATATGTCTTTCAGTATAATGTTTGAGAACAAAATACTCATCCAGCTTTACCATTTTATACTCCCAAAAATGACTGTTGGGGTATGCGAGTGGAAATACTTAGTATACTCTTTATTACGCACTTCAGTGAGTTCTCCTTAGCTTGCTGTGCAGAAAGGTGCAGTGCTACTGTGGCAAATTAATAAGATCCATTGAAACTTGTAAACTGCTTGTAAAAGTGTTTTGGTAAATTCGAATAAAAGAGCGACTGAGTTTTGGTGGAGTCTGTTCAGCTGCTAGGAGAGTTTGGAGAATAAAATATGAACTGTGTCAGTGTAAATTTGTGTGGTGTAGATTGATATATTTTATTATAATATACCATCTTCATAATATGTTGTCTTGGCATTAAAAAGAGCATTACTTCCTGGCCATAATTTTAGTTCCTGTGCAGTTGTAAGGCTCGTCATTATCAGCATCTTTACCATAAGTTTGTTGACTGCTTATTTTCTCAGACTTCTGAATGACAAGCTGCTGACACCAAATGGATTTTTTAATTTCTTCTTGGTGCTTTATGATAGAGTAAAACTCATGTAGTTAATTAGTGGAAAGCTTCAAATATTATCTGAAAATCTATATGCAGTTTCGTTTGTAATTTCTTTCCATGTTTCCGGATCTGGTTTACTTTTTTCTTTTCCAATTTGAAATAGGAGAGAGATTAATCTCAACAGGGGAATATGTTGTAGTGTTCATGCATCCTTCTTTTTCAGTAGTCCTTCCACTAGAATTCCCAGTGAAAAGTAGTTTATTTATCTGCAATACTTAATCATATGTGAGTAGGGGCAGAATGGGAAAGGCACTGGGAATGTGACTGGCACATACAGTATGATTTCCGTTCCCAGTGGGCATTATTCAGTCTCTGTGCAATTTTGAACACCTCAGTGCTTGACTCATTAACTTAATTAATAAAATAGTTGCACAGAAATAGCATTGTAGACTTTGCACTCTAATGTGTCCATCTCTAAAACTGCTGTCTGTTAGCTAGTGCTTATATGATCAGAAAAGAGGGTATTAACATAGTGAAGATTAGTAAACAAAAATACTCTGGAACACACTTGATGCATTTTTGTTTTTAAACTTGTCTTCATGCCTTGTGCATGTGTTTTAGCATGGCTTTTTAAAAAATCTAGACTATGAATGGATTTAGAAACAATTGTGGTTGATTTTAGGTTTTTTTTTCCTTAAAATGCGTTTAATGCAAATGGAAGACTGTAAAAACTAGAAACTGTCTGCTATTCAAAGAACAGGGACAACACAAGCAGCAGCATCCCACAAACACTTTATAGATACTTTTATAGCACGTAACCAAATTCCTGATGCCTTAGACCTCTGTAGGCAAAAGTACAACAGATGTCAGCATTTACAAAAATGAACAAGTGTGTTTTCCTGTCGTGCAGCCATGGAAGCAAGATCTGAGTTGAAGCTATACAATAAGTTTGAAAAGGGATTGAAATGATTCTTAGTATGTCAGGTCAGGATGCTTATGCTGAACTGATGAAAATAACTTAAAATGATGCTTTCTTGTTGTGAAAATTACAGTTAAACATGTACAGAAGTGCTGCATAGAGGCTGAAGTGCACAGATGACCTACTGAAGTAGATGCCACTTCATTTAAATCTCAAAGAATACTATTGTAATTGTGCTGGAAGTCGATGTCCATCTTGCCTATTTCCAGCATTCTCATATAGCAGATTGTTAAAGTGAAAGAACAAAAGGTAATTCTTCATGTTTTACCTGTGCCTTGATTACTTGATGTAGTATTAAAATTCCCGCTACTTTTGAAGCAACATGGACCTCTCTTTTTTTTGCTTGCTGTGTCATCAGTAGTTGATACTCAAGAAGAAAGATTCAGAAATGGAATGGACATGTGGTCTTCCATCCTGGTATGCCTTAAGCCAGCATGTGGCTTGGAAGATTGCTTAACAGAGGTGGTGTTGTGTAAAATTGTTTTTTTAATATTATAAATTATTTAATTATTTTCTCATATGGTCATCTTTAGCTTCTACCAAGCCCTATGTAATCTCCTTGAGATGGAATTATCCATCTCTGTTTCCATCCTTTGTTGTTCTTTCTGTGACAAGAATACCACAAATGCACCCTATGTATGAGATGAGGTTAAATTTTTGTTCTGTACCCTAATGCAATTATTCCAGTTTCCAGTTGCACATGTTCACATTTTAAACAATGAAGAGCTAATATGATTAAGTACCTATCTATTTTTAGTTCATAACCTGTTAGTAAAAATTAGTGCATTAGAACAAGGGCCACAGAGCACTGGAATAGGCTTCCCAGAGAAGTCGTGGAGTCTCCTTCTCTGGAGACTTTCAAGGCCTGTCTGGATGTGTTCCTCTGTGATCTGTGTTAGATAGTATTGTCCTGCTCTGGCAGGGGGGTTGGACTCGATGATCTCCTTGGGTCCCTTCCAACACCTAATATCCTGTGAACAAATACTTGCCAGAACAATTTAATTGGTTCCTTTAAGTATAGCCTCTAACTTCAGTAATTAGTCCAGAATATTAGTGTCTCTAGGTTGTGAATAAAAACTTAATTTGTTCTGTATTGGTTTTCATTTGTGTGGAAGTAGTATCCCCAGTTTGGTAAAATACCTGAAGGGTTTGCCTAGCAGTGCCCAAAACCTATACTTGCACAAAAAAAAAACCAAAAACAAAAAAAGCCTGAATGTGGGGATTGGCTCTTCCAACACTTGGCAACTTGTGAACATAGTCCCTGCGACGTAACTGGCCTTTGCAGAAGTTATTTGCCTCACAGATAAGCTTTGTTGTAGCATTCTGTTTTGTCATGGGTGTAGAGATCTGCTTTTGAGTTAAGGCAGTAATAATTTTTGATGAGTGTAATTTCTTCAGAAAGATGTGGCTTTGTAATCATCAATGATTATTGACAAACTTTACATTTTTTTTTCTCTCTAGCAAAAAAACTGACGCTTCTAAGAATTGGAGTACTTTAACAGTGGTTTTCAAATTTAACCACAGGGGAAGGAAGTTAAAATTTTAACCCTGTTTACTCTTATTTCTGTCTGTTTTGCCTGTGGGAAGGTATGTGCTGAAACTTGCACTTTTTCCCAGTCACTGAAATGATGTGTGACCACTTGGACAATTAATTGCTGTGGTTCACCTGGGGAATGGAAGGGTCAGAAGTAGCTGACAACCCTTGATACAAGACAATAGTAGGAGCAGTAGCATCTTCTGGGTCTAATTGGACTGTTTAAAGAAGGCACAAAACTTGTGAATTTAAAATTCTTTTCATTTTGAATCTATGTGCTGAGTATGAGTAGTCTCCAGAAGGGAAGGACTACTTTTGTTGTTTAAAAAATTACTGACTTAATGACTTTCAAGACATGAGAACAGAAACCATAACGTGTTCTTCTGCCGGTGTGGTTTGAGGAGAGTGTGCGTGTGTATTTATGTGTATTATCTCATTGTTTCCATGTGTTGCACTGGTTAGTTCTTTCTGCTTTGAAGATCAGTGTTGTTTTTTTTTTAATACAGACACATCAAAATGTAATAAAATACAAACTGCATTGACCAGTTTTCTTGCTGTGCAAGAAATTGCTCGATTTTACTGACAGCAGACATTACTAACTGTAGACTATAATCACTTTTGAGACTAGTTTTTAAAATTAGTATAAAAACTTTTAAGTGCTAGTCCATGCTTCTGTCCTGCCTCTGCCTCACAGCTATCACTTTTCAGTAGATTTATTAAACAGTGGTAATAGCTTCCAGTGCATCAGTTTTGTCAGGCTTTGTTTTCAGAGGTTTTTCTTCCCTGTGTTGTGAAGCCTTTTTTTGTTTTAAAAAAGGTATTCAACATAGAGATTTTTTTTTTCAGGTGTAGAATGGAATGACAGACACCACTCTTTAATGGGCTGTCTTTAAAATACTTCAGCAAAAGTAAGGATTTTCATGTCTTTGGAGGAACCTTGAGAAGTAGCTATCTGGTTTTCTGTGATTGCTTTTCCTATGATAGCCAAGACACAATGAGGAAAGATTATCAGTATTCTCATTACTACATTTACTGATTCCTGGTTACTTATGATGGCTACTTACCTTAAAAATAATAATTTTATAAAGGGGTGGGCATTGATGCTTTTGTCTGAGTTTCTTAGCAGAGATTATATGTAGAAATATGTTAATGCTAAAAAGAAAAGTCGGTGTAGACAAAAGCAAAAATCCATCAGTTTTTTGTGTTAACAGATTCCTGTGATTGGCAACAGCAACTTATTCAGAAAGTCGACTGCATGTTTTCTATGTACTGTAGTGTTTTTTTCCTCATGCTTCATGTTTGTGATTTTCATTACAATGTTGTACCAGGTATTAGTAATCCTGAGAAACAAACATACCAGCTACGATGTTGGAAGATGGCATATGGAGGTTGTTACAACATCTAGCTGGTGACTAGAGTGTTCTAAGATAGAACTTTTAAAGCTGTAGTTGCAAGTTGCAAGTGTTAGCACAGGTATGTACTTATTAGACAGCTCCCTGGGGACTGCACCAGAGAGCATTCTTTCAATCTGCTGAGATTATCGTTTTTTAGTTATTTAGCAGGCTCATTTGTGCCTGCATGTAATTCACGGTGTATATATATATATATATATATATATCTGTATGTATATACATAAAAAAAATCAAAGCAACTGTCATTTAAGCTCTCTTCTGTTGTTAGATGGGCAATCTCTGTCATTCTGTGGCACAGATTGTTTGGCTGCATTGAGCTCACTGTCTCTGAGGTGTATGATTCTTCTGTATTTGTCGATCTTCATAGAAGCAGATCTGTCTAAAAAGAGTTATATTTTGCATAGATTGGATTTATCTCCTTTAACGCACAGGGTATTAAGTTATAATGTGAAACAAGTTTTTAAGAGCTTTGAGAGTGCTCTTTATCATACTGTTAATTTGATGCTGGTTGTTTAGCTGTCTAGATCAGGAATGGTTTGAGAGCCTCTAATAAGACATCCTCAAACCTCCAAGTTTTCAGCGAACCAAATCAATAAGCTATGTTTGTCTGGTGTATACGGTACATAAGAAACCTATCTGTATCCTAGCTGGAACACATTATTCCTGAATACATACTGAAGAAACAGCTAAACTCACAGGCAGAATAGCCAGTGTTTTCATAACTCCATGCCTTGCAGTAGATGCTGCTGTAAGCAAGTATTTTGCTACCTAAAAGGAGATGCTTTTGAAAATGGAATACTATGCCCTTCTAGTTTTTACACAGGGCTGACAGCTACTTGCATAATACATGATATGTGTAGTCTTTGGCTTGTAGTTTGTTTCAGTAGTTGATCTCTTCTAATTTCTAATAATGCTTTTCAGCTCTCAATCATTCCCAAATGAAAACACAGCAATGAAGACAAATACTGTTCTATTCAAAAGGAGCAAAGTGGCCTTCAAAAATAGTTATGGGCAGTTTGTAAACTGAAAACACCCTTTTCATCCTTTATGTCAAATTGTTTCTCTTTCTTCTGTAAGAGTTAAGGTCTAACACTCCTTAAGTTTGCAGAAGACTTGGGTGTTCATTAATGCATACATGTATCTTATAGGGAATGCAAATAGTAAGAGAAACCAAGTAGCTGTTTAATCCACCCATATGTTAATGGGCCTTCAAACATTAAAGCTGGTTGTTTTGGGGTTGTTTGCTTTTGTTGGTTGGTTTTTTCCCTCTTCAGTTTTCATTTGAAGCTCAAATAAATTTCTTTTTTGTTCATGACTTTTCACACACCTCAATCCTAACAGGCTTTGGGATCCAATTAAAAACTAAAAGAAAACACCCCAAACTTACCTCATTCTTAAATGACGGATGCTGAATGATATTATTTGCTACACCTTTGCAGTGGCTATAACTTAATACACTTCTTCATCACTTCTCAGTTTAGTAATGTGAAGTACTGAGATGTAAACTTTTCTAATTACTTGAAAAATAAAAGCATGATGAGAGGCAAAGATGAAATAACTTTCTAAAAGAAACAGTTCTTCACAAGTGGTCAAAGTTATACCACTAAAATGTCCAGGAAACTTGTTATGGACTGTTAACATTCTTATGTAGCATCTAATACCACCAAATTGGTGGATAGGGAGTAGAGCGAAAAATAGTTCAGTGTGAGTATGTGAAATGAGAAGCTATTGTGAATGGGTCAAGAAGTGCAGGAATACAGGCATCACTGGTGAAGTCATACACATATGTACATATACAGTAGTCTTAGCTCATCAGTACCTTTATGTAATTAAAATTTACAGTAGCATATAGGAGTTGAGGCTTAAATGAGATGAGTTTGTATGTGTGTATATATATGTAAAGAAGCACAAAAGTAGTTCTTGTTGAGTTTTTTGGGAAGTAAAATGATGATTCGGACTGATCATAAACTGCAAAACAAAGTCAAGGCCATCATTTATTTGGATTCTTCATCTCAATTCATATAAATGCTTTGAAATTATATTTAGGACATAAACATGATTAAAGTCAGATTAATTAGCTAGCTTATAGTTGCATGCACCAAATTTTACTTTTTTGCTTCTTAGAAGGTTCATTCTAGAAGATGAATTAAGAAACAACTGTTGCTTTGCTGCCTGCATTTATGAAGTACCAGGTGCTCACTGATGGTGGTGTTTTCCGCAAGCACAAAACAGTCTGAATCCACTTAACATTGTGTGTCTGGGCACCCCTTAATTTTTGCCAGTACTCTGCAAACTGAGACTGTAGGTCTGATCTCTGATTCAAAGGAATCAAATGTTAGTTTGTTCCTAGAGTAAACTAGCTGAAACAAAATTAAGTTCGCAGGGAGCAAATGGAAACCAAGCCTTATGCCACTGATGCATAACTGTGAATGTAAAATTACAGTGCAAGAATGCCAAAGATGCAGTATACTGAGCTGAGACATTTTTGACAATTGTCAGGATTGATTTGGTGTGTTGCACAAAGCTCTGATACAATTCTTTAGAAGGTAATATTTGAGCTGAGTGTGTAATCAGCTAACAGGAAATACAAAAGAAATGCTCTGTCATGAAAAATAAATGCTATCAAGAAAGGCCAAAGAGCTTCGATAAGCTGTAGATCAGTCTTCCAAAGTGGTCTGTGACTGTGACCTTCATTATTCATAGAGAACTTTCCAGTCATTGATGCAATTCAGCAAACTCCATGTGTCTGAAAAGACTAATGAAACTCAGTAGCTAGGCATTAGGAATAGCTAGCAGTAGCATTGCTATATGTGAATGAAAATCGTAGCTGCTAAACAAGTACTACAACATACATCACTGAGTAGTGATTACAGTGTGCTAGAATACATAAACTTTGTCATCACCACCCTGTTGAAATGTTAATATTTTTGCTTATCGTTATAATAACTTGGATCCTTAAAGCTTTAGGATGCAGCTTTTGCTCTCTTGCCAAATAAAAACATTTTAAGTTATGCAGAGACCACCACTGGACCATCTAGTGTATATTAACCATTGAGACAAGCTTTAATGATAATAAACATACTTGCTAGAAAGGCATCTGCAAAGATCATTATAGTTGTCCAATCCACATATCATTCTGTCAAATTATTTCATTGATGAAGAACAATAGAAACATACATTTTGGTCTGTGTGAAACCGACCAAAGTCCTTAGTACCATGAACTGCATCTCCAGAGACTCCTCCATAACTTTTCTCTCCAAAAAGTCCTATGGTGTTGAAACCAGTGAATATAAGTGGCATGGTATCAAGACTCTTCAGTAGAGTGAGAACCTCAGAATGGTTTGCTCTCCAAAATGGCAGCCAGCAATATGTGGTTTCCCTGACATTTTTAACTGGATTGTTTATGGTTCAGTGGTCCTTTTTATGTGTTCAGATGATTAGGAATTCATATCAAGCTTTGCATAGTTTGCACTGAGTCTCCCTGGATTGAAAATACTGATGATAAAGGTCATAGCTAGTTGTTCTATCAATCACTAGTGGATGAGCACTACCTGATGTATTGGAGAGGTGATTAATTAATGCAATATGATTTTTCCAAAATTAAAATGGTTTATGAACTTTGATATTCAGAACTCTCACCACTCCCAACCACTAATTTTAATAATAATTGGTTCTTTTCACGGTCATGGAAATGTTATACAGAGGAATTAATTGTTCTGTTACTGTCAGCCGCAGAGGGTTCTGATTCTTCCCAGGCTTCAGAGTGCTGGTAAAGGAGACAGACAATCTCTGACCTTATCTTGATATCTCTGGGCAATCTATGTATCTCCAAGACTTCCCATCTTGGCAGGAGACTTTCAGGTGTAGGCAGAATGTCTTGCACTGTGCCGTCTTAGCACGATGTCACACTGGCTACACAGGCTGATCGCATGGAGGCATTTAGAGCCTGTTCCTGATAAACTCAAGGCAGTGTGGTTTCCGGACAAATCCCAAGTATCAGGGTTTGTTACTGCGTGGCAGAGCTAGCTTATAGCTCAGCATAGCATGGCAAAATGCGTTATGCAGTAAGGCAGTATACTGCCAGGAACAGAGAGCGATAGCAGCCGGCAAGGGCAGGCACAAATACAATGGCAAAGCAGGGCAGAGCACATTGCCTTACCTGCTCATCTCTTTGTATCAGTGTAGCCCCAAACTAATTGGCCTTTGGACACAGAATAGCCAATCAGAATGCCAGTTAGCCAAAGTGAACCCATAGGCTTGCTTTACCCAAATTTGGGAAAAGCATAGGCCTTGCAGAAGGCAGTCACAAGCTAAGCATGTGTACCTTGTTTACCACAGGAGCAAAACAAGTCTGGGCAGGCCAGAGTCCTTAGACTCAGTGGCTTCAGGTTCTTTGTCCTCTTTCCTGTGGTTCCTACTCCTCAAAACAGAAGGAGGGAGAGCAAACATAAAAACAAGCCTATTTTTGGCTATCAGGCTTACCATGACACTTGCATGAACTGGAATTACTGTAGGCTGTCTGGATAACTCTCTTTGGGCCATGTATTTAATAACAAGAGTTTATGCTGATGTCCTCTTTGAAGACACTGAAATTAGCAGCCAAACGGTGCTCTCCTGGTAGTATGTGGTCTTGAGCAGCTTTACCTTGGTCCCAAAAGCCAATCTAACACCACTAGCTCTCTTACTGAGTATATGTATCAGTTTTATGGCTACAGGGCCATATGTTAAGTATGGTCTGTCTCTTTTCCAGCCTCCAAAACAGTAAATGAAGGTCTGCAAGGGTGAGAGCTCTGCAGCAGAATTCAAGATTCCTGGAATGTTCAAAGTAGTGTGAATATCTCTGAAGTTAACACGTTGGGGAAAAAAATGCATAGGAAACTCTTTACTGCTTTCCACTCATTTTTTGCACCTTGATCTTTGATTTCATTTCTTATTTCAGGAGATTAAGTTCAATTTCTCAACCTAATTACATTGATTATGTATTGGGCTTCAACTTCACAGCCAAATTATTTTGATTACGTGCTGAGCCCTCGTAAAATTTTGAAAATGAAGCTGTAAATGTCACTTCCATGTTTTCTCATGTTCTTTGTTTTGTTACAGTAAATTGTATTTCAGTTTCATTATATTTTAGATATAGTACAGAATGCTTTCTTTGCCTCTTCTAAGGGTGCCTTAGGCAATAGCTCTTCTTGGTGCTATAGATGAAAAGTAAGTCCGTGGAGGCTGCTCCTTGTACCAAAAGGAAAAGAAGGAAGGGATTAATTCTGCATTAATATTAGCGTTCTCCTTTTCTCAGGTTCATGCTAATGAATCTCATAAAACATGTTACATGCTTTTTGCTCTGTCCACCTGCATTTCACAGGGAGTCTCAATCATGTGTAATTGATATGAGGTTCCCACACCTAGGTTTTGTTGACTTGGGTTTTTGTTGAGGTTCTTTCTGGTCTGTGGCTTGCTGCCACTGTACCGTGATGGTGAACACATCGATACAGACTTTAATTCAGTGGTGATGTACATTAGAGGGACGAAATTGCATAGTATTAGACTGATCCATGTCAAGAAACTCCATATAGGGTGATGTCTAGCACTGCATTTACTTCAGGCAGAGAAAGACTCTCTTGTGCTTAGAAGGTGATCTGATTTTTGTCACTACTAAGACATTTCATTTATTAAAAACTCAAAATGGCACCTGATTTTTGTCATGATCAAATCCTCATCCTGCTCTGACCATCTTAACTTAAAAAGTAGTATGAAAGCTTGCAGCATGGTTATAGAGTTGACCTCACCCTAGTTTTGGTCTGGCCAGGCTCTTGGTTTTATGGAGTAAAAGGCTTTGTGTGCTTTGGTGTAACTCCCTTGTCAGTGATTGTGCTTTGAATGGTTGGGTTGGGTACAGTTCTGGTTGTCCGTGTTTGCTGAACATAGCCTGAATAGCAGTTTTGTGACTGTCAGAAAGGGAAGAAATGGATCTTTAAAAAGACTCGATGACATACAGACGTGCATGGGATGCAGAATGGACTCTTCCTTCCATATGCCGGTTTCTCTCTCTTATGTCTTAGGTGACTGGCCAGAATTAAGTGTTGCCATGTGTGCTGTTTGATGGCAACATTTTTATTGTTTTTGTTTGTTTGTTTGTTTTTTTCCCTAAAAAGAAAAAATATCTGTGCCTATAGATGTGCTCTGTCTGCTCCTACCTTTGATTCTGTGCTCACAAACTTCATGTCATGTGCTGACCTATACTTGCCAGTAAACAACTCTGGGGATGAAGGATCCAGCTTTGCTCCAAACAATGATATTAAACCCAGCAATGTATCACATCCTACTTGATGCAGGAGGACTCAAGGGAAGAAAGGATACAAGGACTATATCCTGAACTATTGTGACTGGCAAGAAATATCTGCTCCTTGCCTTTTACTCTCTTGAATATGCTTTAAACTTATTCAAGAGCATTGAGGAAGATAAACTGCTTTTTCAGTTCTAAGACTCCACTTCATACTTTCATAAACATTAATGTAATAAGGAACAGAACTTTTAAAGAACTAAATTGATCAGAAAACCTGAGAGTTGTATTTTAATTATGATCTGAAGAACCATATTATTAATCTGTCTCCTTTTTTCAGTGTAATATGTACACAGTGTCAGGAGTTTATCAGTGGTTTTGGAATTGAATGTGTCTGAGCATATGAAACTTCAAGTATGAGGGAGCTGTTTGCCAGAACAAGGGGAAGAAGATGTATTTCCAATTCTAGTCACAGGAAGGGAATTGATAGAAACTTACTTGTAGTTTGACTGTTACAGTGTTGAGTAAGTTGAACTGCTCACTGATGTAACCAAATGTCCATCAGTTCTACTCAGAAGTTGTGGTTTCTGAAGTAGTTTTTTACAGGGAGGAAGAAGCTAAGCTTTTCTATCTGAGCTAATGAGCACTCTACCTTCATAAAAAAGTTAAATATGCTACTTTGAGCAAATGAATACAGAGTTGTCTTCTGAATTTGTTTTCTTTTTAGAGGGATGGTTAAAATTGCCTAGCTGTGTGACCTGACTTAACTCACTTTATGCAAGTGCCCTTCTGTCTAAGGTCTGGTTGTCTGCAAGCTCTAGAGGCTAGTTCTCCTGTGGTAGCACCATAATGCCATTTAGAGAGGTCATTTGGTACAGCTGTGTAGTATTAACATCATAATGAACTGGAAACTCTTTGGGCAGCTTTCTGATATGTGCTGGCTGAATGGCTGGAGCAGGACAGAAAAGCGGGGATAATCATGGTTGATGGTAGAAAGGAGGAGGAAGTCTGTTGACTAAATCACCCAGCAATTCAGAATTACACTGGAGTTGTTACTGTTGGATGGCAAGTGGTCATAGCAAGAAAAAAATGCTTTCTTTTACCATAATTAATTAGAAATGTTACCCATCTTTTAATCACTTCTGGCTAATTTTAGAATGTATCTGCAATTTAGAATAGTTGTTTCCCTGAGATGTGTGTTACCTCAAGATACTGCAGTGTGCACATGCTTGCAGGCACCTGAGCACTTGTTAATTTGAAATTGAGAATTTGTTTGGGAATAGAGGAAACAGGAAAGTGGCTTTTCCTGTTCCAAGTAATGAACAATGAACAGGTGGCAGTGGAAGATAGGTTGTTCTGAAAACACCATTAGATTCAAACACAGTGTTGAAAAATATAGAATTCTGTGCAGTAATGATGTTTATAATGCATTTTAATTAACTTCTATTATTTAATACATGGTAACTTGTTGCTTCCTGATTTTTAGTATATTTACTTTCTGTGCAGTCTATTAGTATTTTATTTGGAATGCCTCATTCTTAAATTGAATTAATGGATGGGATTTACCTTGCTGGTCATTTATATTTCAGCAAAAAGATTTTTAAGCGTTTAGTGTTTGGGATTAAAAAAGTGAATTAATCTGAAAAATGCAGCATTAAGAGATGTTACTTGTACAAAAATGTTTTTAAAATGCCACTGTATACCAACAAGTTTTAGAGATTCTTTTGGTAACTTGAGACTCCCGAGTGTTCAGTGGGTGTTGTTACCTTTTATTTGTTCTATAGGGGGTTTTGCCATTATAATAGTCTCCAAATGATTATCCTAAATGTGTTTAATGAAAACTAAATTTCAGTCATATCTTTGAGTTAAGCACTGTGAGTATAATATAACACAGTTGTTAATCTGTTGTTGAAGCATATACATTTCTCTCCCAGTTATACTACTAGGAAAAAAAAATGAAATAGTTACTGTCTTAAATTTTATCTACCTTGTGAAAGTCTCTGTGTATGGTAAAATTTCTGTGTGTGCTGGGTATGTATACATCCAGACCACGTGGAAATTGTTGATAAATAAGTTATTCTGGAAATCGTTTTTAGAACATGAAGTGTGGTCTTACGTTTTAGCCATGTCCCTGTGAAAATGCCATTTGTGTCATTCCAAGCAGGAATGAAACGCTGCTTTCATGTATTCTATATGTAACAAAACTCTTAATTAAATCCATTCAGACTACCAAAGCAGCAGCATTACAACCTGACTTCCAGCCTGAGTCCCATTCTGGTCTGACCTTTTGCCTGTTTCTTCCCCTTTTCAGAAAGTATTCATGGGAGAATATGGGGTTTACTGTAACAGAAAAGTGACGGTGTATTTTCAGGTGTTTGTTTCAGTATAAAATAGTTTGCAAATTTGAAAGGCTTTCACAGGAAGTTAAGTTAAATGAGTTGCAAAACTTGCAGATTTCCTGCTCAGTTGTTGCTGTATTTTAAGTGTGGATCATTCCTAGATGTTTTTACCATTCTTGTCTACAATTTTATGATGTTCTTTACAGCAGTTAACTTTTTAAGTACTTTAAACCTGCCTTTTCTACTTCAAAAAAAAAGAATGAGAAAGGCAGCATTACAAGTTCTGACAGGTTTTTGTTAATGATGCATTTTATTTGGCTTGAAAGAAGAGTGCAATGTCAAGTATAGTCTGGGAAATAACAGCAAAATAGAAATAAAGAGGTAGGAACCATTTTTCTGATTCTGTGTTACAAACTTCTTACAGAGGTACAGTGACAATCTGATAAGCATTATTACAGTAAAAGGAACTTGCTCTGAGTGGGCAGTGAACTGCCACAAATTTCAGTATGTTTTAGAGGGTGCTAAACGTACTGCAATAAGAGGATTCACTCATTTAACTCTATTTCAAAGCCTGAATACCCTAGCCAAGCTTATGACTAGCAATAAAAAACAGTACAAACAGGCAGTGAAAGGTTCACCTGTTGTAAATAGACAAGATCTTGTGGTTCCTTTGAAGCTGAAGACAGCCAAATGCCTTTGAGACCTGGACTTCTCAGGGAAAATGAGAGTAGCTGAAGAGCTGCACTATTTGAAAAAATTGTTTCAGTTGGCCCAAATAAATCATAGAACAGAATCATAGAATCACCTAGTTGGAAGAGACCTTAAGATCATTGAGTCCAACCATAACCTAACATCTGCATGTACACAGTTGTTAGACCATGTCCTTGAGCATTTTGTTTTTTAAACACATCCAGGGATGATGACTCCCTAGGCAGCCTGTTTCAGTGCCTGATGACCCTTTTGGTGAAGATTTTTTTCATAATATCTAATGTAAACCTCCCTTAGTGCAACTTGAAGCCATTTCTTCTTGTCCTGTCACTTGTTACCTATGAGAAGAAGCTGGACCCCACCTTGCTACAACATCCTTTCAGGTAGTTGTAGAGAACAGTGAGGTCTCCCCTCAGCCTTCTCTTCTCCAGGCTGAGCAAGCCCAGCTATTTTAGCCTATCCTCACAGGACTTGTGTTCAAAGCCCCTCACTGGCCTTCTCTGGACATGCTTCAGCACCTCAATGTCCTTCTTGTAGCAAAGGGCCAAAACCTGAACACAGTACTCAAGATACAGCCTTACCATTGCCAAGTACAGGGGTAAGATCACTTCCCTGGTCCTGCTGGCCATGCTGTTTGTTATACAAGCCAGTATGCTCTTGGCCTTCTTGACCATCAAGGTCATCAATAAACATCTTAAACAGAACCAACCCAAATACCAAGCTCTGGGGAACACCACTTTTGACTGGCTGCCAGCTGGATTTAACTGTGTTCACAACCACTCTCTGGGCCTGGCCATCCAGATGGGTTTTTAGTCGGCAAAGTTTGCACCTGTCCAGACCATGGGCAGCTGGTTTGTCCAAGAGGATGAGGTGGAGAACCATGTCAAAGGCTTTACTAGAATTCAGGTAAACAGCATCCACAGCCTTTCCCTTATCCACTAAGTGTGTCACCTTGTCATAAGAGATCAGGTTTGTCAAGAGGGACCTGCCTTTCATAAACCCATGCTGATTGGGCCTGATTCACTGGTTATTGTGGATATGCCTCATGATCATAGAATCACAGAATGGTTTCAGTTGGAAGGGACCTCAAGGATCATCCAGTTCCAACCCCTTGGGACACCTCCCATTAGAACAGGTTGCTCAAGGCCTCATCCAGCCTGGCCTTAAACACCTCCAGAGAGGGAGCATACACAACCTCCCTGGGCAACCTGTTCCAGTGTTTCACCATCCTCACTGTAAAGAACTTATTAACATCTAATTTAAATCTCCCCTCTTCAAGTTTAAACCCATTACCCTCTGTCCTGTCATTACAAGACCTTTTAGATAGCCCCTCATGATGGCATGACCTTCCCTAGCACCGAGTTTAGACTAAGACAGTATATATAGCAGGGTAATCTCTTCCCATCTATATAAGGGCATTGTTACAGAAATTAACACTGAAAAGATGGAACAGAAGAACAGATAGCTATACATCCAGAGGATGATGAACAGAGAAATCTGAATAAAAGTTTTGCTTCATTTATTTCTGTTACAAAAAAACAGTTTTTAGAAGATATGTAAGTTCAGCTGCAATTACCTGCTTTCATTTATTTTTAAACAGGTGTCAAACAAAAAATCAAACAGCACTCCTCCTCCAGCACAACTATCTAAAATCAAAGTACCAGCACCACAGACAGTACTGAAGAAGGAAAAGCGTCAGAGTTCTTCAAGGTTTAATGTTAGCAATAACAGGGAGCTTCAAAAACTGCCAGCTTTAAAAGGTATGTGTTTATAAATTACAATGACTTGCAGGGGTTCTTGGGCATGAGACAAATACATACATTATGTATCAAGTGTATACATGTGCAAACATGCACATGCTCATATGCTCAAACACACTGGGTGCTTTTTCTTTTCTTTCATTCCTGATATGAGGACTTCAGTGCATTTCCTTTTGGCAGTCAATATGGCAAATATCTGTTTCTTGAACTTAGAAAAAGTCTGTGAAAGTATGCTTGCTTATCTCTCATTTGAAACAGAATATTTGGACTCTGTATGTAAAACATTGATCTGTCCTCAGCACAGTATGCTCAAAACCTGTTTTGTTTGTACAAACATATCTCTTGGCACTGCAAGAAGGCACTGCCTATTACTGTTTATTGATCTGATTTTTCTGAGTATGGCTCAAACAGAGCAGCATCATTTTGGTGACTTGTTCCAATGTCAGTTTTAAGACTTTGTGATCTTTCAGAATTGTGGTTTTTGCTGCCCGTGATGGAAAGACGATAATAGATGCATTTTCTCTTGCTAACATGGCTTGTATTGTCTCTATTGTATCTACTGTCTGTTGTATAGATACTCAGCATACTTAAATATGAAGAAATGGTAAAAGTATTGTATGTAGGCATTATATTTGCCACTCAGTCTGCAGACACAGCTCTCCATTCTCAAGTGAATTCAAAAAAGAGATCTTGAGCTTATCTCTTGTGGATGGCTGATGTTGTACGTGTGTCCTCAGGCTATCAAGGGTCAAACTTTGTGATGAAACATTGCTGCAATTGCTGATGGATAATAATTACTGTCTTTACTAATGAAGCTATGTCCAGTCTCTTGGATCATAGCAGGTGTCTAATTGCTGTGCTCACTTATGACTTAATTCTTTTAAAGTTGCTGAGAACATTGTTGGCCAGTCACTCCATTCTCTAATGTGTACACAGATACATGACTTGATGTGCTTTCTGTGGATCAAGTGAAGCTGGGAAACTTTATTTTTGAACAGCTTTATGTGTGTTTTCTGTGTCTAGACAGGAGTTAAAGTGGACTGGCAGGCTGTAATTTCAAGAACTGAGATGATTAAGGCAGATCTGACTTCTATAAAGTGCTGGGAAGAATTTAGCATTCCTTCAGGTTACCTGTGTTTAACCATCTTTTACACTCCAATTACTTGTAACAACTGGCTGTATTTGTATAGCTACAGTACCTGGGAAACCTTTCTATCTGTAGTAGACCAAAAGATGTTTAATTTCTTCATCTGTGTTCACTGTGATGTGCCTTACATGAGATTGTATTTTAAGCGCAACATATAGAATGGGGTTGGTTTTGCATACTTTAAAGTTTGTATTAGATTTATGAAAGCGTGTAACTGGCAAACTCTGAATGGCCACAGTACTGCCGAGAACTACCTTGCTTTTGTGCCGTGGGGCTGGAGTTAAGGTCAGTGGATCACCTGAAACAGTGACAAGGGAAAGGAGGAGCCGCAAAGTAGGTTTTCATCAAGGTTTCTTATTTTGGCAGTACTATTTGGTCTTCAGTCATGCTGTGAACTCTGTCTTGGGCGTTGCACAGAATTGCTTATGATAGGCTTCTGGAAATACCAGCCTGTTTGCCCTGGTGACTGGTATTGGTGTGATATAGTTTATATTCATTGGAGCAGCGTATGATTTACATTAGTACATCTCCAGTTCATTCAGGTAATGTAGGAGCAGAATAGCTCAGATAATGCAAAAAGAAAGGGAAGTAAATTGTGAGTTAAGAGGCTCTAAGAATAGAGATGAATATAGAAGTCTCTGATGCAATTGGTTTGTGGAGCATTGAGATCCATATACTAGCAAAGATGCAAACCAGCAAAGCTCCCTGCAGGACAGTGCAATGCAGCCTGATTTAGTTCAGGTAGAACAGGTGGTTTGTTTTCCCACAGATAACTCTAACACATCTCTAGAGAAATGCCTCCAAAATTATCAAATGTCTTGAAAATAAGTAAACCTGTTTCCAGATGTTTACTGGGGGAAAATTACTTCTTAACCTAAAGGTGTGTTTTGTTTTAGGATTTCAAAACTTGGAGATTAATGCTTTGGTTATATCAGAGATAAATGGCAAAGGCTGTTTCATCCTTCAAAAACTCATCAGCTTCTTTAGTTTTGCTTCTTTAAGAAAACATTTTGTAACTTAAGTTATATTAAAATTGCTTGTGAATTCAAGCATGTGTTTCTGAATTTGTGTAAAGGGATTTTAATGTTGTTCAAGGCAAGGTTGGATGTGGCACTTGGTGCCGTGGTCTAGCCTTGAGCTCTGTGGTAAAGGGTTGGACTTGATGATCTGTGAGGTCTCTTCCAACCTTGGTGATACTGTGATACTGTAATTTGTGTAAGAGATAAACAACAGAAATGTTCGTTATGCCTGTTTAATAAATATAATTTAAAGGTATCGTATCTGAACTTGTGTGTGCTTGTATTGCACTGACACACAGAAGTAGCCTGTGCTCTTTGAAACTGCTTGCTTCAACTTTATGCAAGATGCTTGAATTCACTGTTATGTAAATGATAATTTTTTCATGGTTAATTAGCAGATAATTACACAGCATCTATGATTTAGTTTGTGTGCTGGCATTTATTTCTGATGATGTTGATAAATCAACTTCAATTTAGTTCTTGATTCTAGGTTACCTGTATGAACTTCTGACACACAAATACATTATATACTGGAAAAAGCTCTGGAGCTTGAGTATGTAGTGTATATGTGTTACTCATCTAGCAGTGTTAATTCAGATCTGGGAAGAAACTTATCAGAGTGTGATGATACGTTATGAATTCCATGCTTGTGCGCTTCACAGTTTCAGTAATACATTTTCAATTAATCCCTCACAGTGTGCAAAGATCATTATATATATCAAGTCTCTAGAATTTTAAACAACAAAATAAAAATCACCTGATTTTAATGCTGAGGGAAAGGAAGGGCATCTTTTTTTTTTCTTTAATGAGATAATTGCATGGACTTCAGGAACTAGCTGATTGGTTGGTTGTTTTTTCTTGTATGCATATTAAGAAAGCTTACTATGCAAACATTTGTGAATTCTACAAGCTTAGTTTACTGTCTAAAATGCTGATTTTTTTTTTTCCTGGAATAATTTTTGATAATTGTTTTTTAAACTGCAAATTAGAGTTCTAGTTTGTCCTCCCTGACTTCACTGAGAATATAGTTGTCCCTTACCACCTAGTGGTGAATGAGTATCAGCATCTGCAGGACTGAAGTTGCTGCTGTGGACTCATTAAGTAATAGACCAAGAACAAAAAAATACAACAGCCAACCATGTGGTGTTTCATAACTGGCAACTTAAATGTTAATGTGTTTGACTTCTGTTCAAAACTATTAATACAGAGAAGTAAAAATTAAGGATTCAAAAGTGTATGTTACTAAAAATCAGAATTTATAATCATAAGTATTTATAATTTTAGTAATACTTCCATTACAGGTTGACTTTTTTTTCCCCTATGGTACAGTCTTGCTAATTGTGTGCTTGTGCATACACCATTGTGTATGCTTATACACTACAAGGGATCTTTAACAGTACAAGTAGGAGAGCATACTTGTACGCATTTCGCAAGGATGTGATTTTAGTAAACTGTGTATGTGTATAGAATTTAGAGACAAATTCGTACAAAGTGATGAGATGTTTAAGGATGTGGTCTGAAACCCTACAATATGAAACAGAATGTTGCAATGAGAACTCCTAGATACGGTGCTAAGATGCCCTGAATGGGATTTAAGGTCTCATACACTGTCAAATGCAACTGTATCACAAATCTAACTTTAACATGCAATACTCATTAAAAGGCAATATTTTATGTCAGTCCTAGAATGATAAATATGAAAAAAAAACAAATTCAGTACTCCGTAATATTCTGAAGTGTTGCAAAATTTCCTGATGAACATGTTAGTCATGCATATGTAAATTTGAGTATGATTCAAAAACAAGCTATTTGGTAGCATTTCTGTGTGTTGTTTGAAAGCTGGATAGACTCCTTTTAAAGCCTTATCGAGGATTCCTGTAATACTAGTGCCATGGTTTTGGTTGATGGTTTGGGGTTGGATTTTTTTTGTTTCTTCTTTAGAATGAACATTGGTTTATGTAACCTTAAAGATAGGAATTGAAATTCAGCCTTTGTTTTCAGAAACAGTTACTAATTTATTTACAGAATTACTGTTTACCTCTTGGAGTTGGATTTTTGATGTAAAAAATGTGAATACAGTAGTCTTAAAGATGTATATCAAGGTAGGAAGAAGTGAGCATACATGCTAGCTTTAAATGCTGGAAATTACAGAATAGCAAATAATGTGCTGCTTTCTAAATGTAGAGTAACTGCATGTGATACAATTAAACAGATTCTAGAATCTAATCGTTGATGAACTTATTGTGCATGCTGATCAGTCCATCAGACCTGTTTCTGACTTAACGTGATTTCAGAATGAAAAAAACATAACAAATAATGAACATAACAGGTCCTAAGGGTACCATTTTTGTGAGCACATTTAATGCAGAGTGCATGTTTTTTTCTTTTTTTTCATTTTTATTATTTTATTTCTATTTTTTTCCTTTTTTTTTACTTTTTTTTTTCTTTCAAGCAGATTTTTTAGAGTCTGTGCCAAATTCTGAGTCTGTTCTGTGTGAAATGAGAACGTCAGGGTGGTGTCTCAACTTGTTTGCCTGCGATATAGGACTGTGATAGGGAGGCAAGCATTATTAAAGCTTTCCTAATGTTTATTAAGTCATAAATGGCTGTCTATGAGATAGATCTGCTTTCATTGTCTGTACAGTGTTAAAGTCTGATGAATCAAGATTGCAGAAGAGATGATTCCAGTTTAAGATTCTGATACTTAGAAAAACAACTGGGCCAAAATTTCATTGATAAAACTGTTGTAACCATGAGGAAGGAGGAAAAAGTGAGAATTTCTCAAAAGGTCAGAAGTGTAAGCAATCAGACAGCAAGGTAAATTAAGAAGCAGGCAAGTATTGTTCTCTGTACTAGAGAGAAATTCAATGTTGTATGTTGGTGATTTCCACAAACTCCTATCAGGGTAAGTTCAAACTTAAGCAGAAGTTGTTAGCTCTTACTTTAAAACTAGTGTCTAATTTTGTGATACAAAAGCCACTGACTGGATATACACAATATAATTGAATTTGTGGGAATCATAGCGATAATGGACTACTTTGGGGCTTGAGGAGCATTTTACTTCTAAGCTGCTGAAACCGGAGAACTCAATGTTTAATGTAATTTTCATCACAGAAACCTGTTCCTGCCAGTTGTGGATTAGGTAGAGAACAGAAGTTCAGTCCTTTGGCCTTTTTAGTTTAATTGTGCTTCTTTGTGTGCATGGGCAGGCTTGAGAAGTGGGCTCAAACCAACCTTATGAAGTTCAGCAAAGCTAAATGCAACATCAGGCACCTGGATTGGGGCAATCCCAGGCAGAGGTGTAGGCTGGTGAGGAGTGGCTTGAAAGTAGTCTCAAGCAGAAGGACTTTGGGATGTCAGCTGATGAAAAACTCAGCATGAGCTGGCAACGTGTACTTGCAGCCCTGAAGGCCAACTGTATCCTGGGCTGTATCAAAAGAAGCAGGGCTAGCAGGGCACAGTAGGTGATCCTGCCCCTCTACTCTGCTCTTGCAAGACCCTGTCTGGAGTATTCTATACAGTACTGGTGCCCCCACCATAAGAGGAACATTGAACTTCTGGAGCAGGCCCAGAAGAGGTCCATGAATATGGTCAGAGGGCTGGGGCACCTTCCCTATGGGAACAGGCTGAGAGAGCTGGGGCTGTTCAGCTTGGAGAAAAGACAGCTTCAGGGAAACCTTATAGTATCCTTCCCGTATTGAAGGGGGCTTGCAAGAAAGTTGGGAAGGGACTCTTTACTTCTAGTGATAGGACATGAGGGAATGAATTGAATTCAGGTTGAGGAGGGTAGATTTAGACTAGATATAAGGAAGAAATTCTTTAGTGAGGGTGGTGAGACACTGGAGCAGGTTGCCCAGAGAGGTCATGAAATCCCCTCCCTAGAGGTGTTCAAGGCCAGATTGGATGAAGCCATGAATGACCTCCTGATCCTAGTGGAAGATGTCTCTGCCCATGGCAGGAGGGTTGGAACTAGATGACCTTTAAGGTCCTTTACAGCCTAAATAATGGCGGTAGCATTGCTTTAAAGTTAACTTTTAAGTTAAAAAGTATTTTTTGCAATGTGAGATGATAGATTCAACAAGGTATTGCTACTCCAAATGACAATTTACCCTATAAAACATTTTAAAGGCAAAACATTGAGGCAAATCAATTCTCATGCAAAACATTGATGAATACAGTTTTGTGAAACAGATGATATTATTCTGGTATACAAACCTACATTAGACTAACTTGGTCTGTTGAGTGCTATCCTTCTGGCCCCAGCTGTACAGCCCAGTACTGTGTTGAATTTATTGGAACTGAAAGTCCATAATGGAAAAAAATGCAGAAACTTCAGTGCATCAGTATGGTTAGATGTCAGTGAGTGTGTGTATTTTAGCATAAGGAAGAATTGTTGAAGACTTTCTCTGCCATTTAGTGACTTTGTCTTGGAACTTTGATCTCAACAGTGCATAGACTTTCCTATATTAATTTATCTTTTAAGTATTTAGAAGAATTACTAAAATACATGTGTGGTAACCATAGAAATTTCTTAAAGCAAAAATGTCAGTTGTTTGGTGTTCATGCAGGAAAGTAACCAATGAGTAAATATTTTAATACTTAATGATTATAAAAATCATTATTATTAAAATATTTAGCAATTACCCAGTCTGAATAACTATGTAACATTGTGAAGATTAAGAAAGCTGTTAATTAGTGAGTGAATAACTTCCAAAAGAAAAGGTTATAGAGAAAAATACTTCACTTGAGTGTGTGAAGTTTTCTTTCTTTAGTTTGCTTTACGTGAAATCATAGGCTTGGATTAATAAGCCATTTTTCATTTCAACTGCCCTATCCAACACCTACTTATTACTCAGCAGCTGAAAGTGTTAGAAGAATGCTCTAAATCTGTCACTGGCAGCATTTCCTACCAAACTTGTTTCCACTGAAGCTTGGAAAGAATCCATGAAATTAGGATTTCAAACACAGTATTGTCTTTTCTAGATTCTAACCTGTTTTTGAATTCAGAGTTTAGATACCTTTAGGTGCTTTTGTTTATGAAAAGAACTTTTTGTCCCATTGCACAGGCCTTTATTATAATCAGACCTAAACATAGCTGCTGCTGCTGCACTAAACTCACTTTGTGAGACCTCTACTGATCACACATTGAATGCAATATTTATCCACTGAATGCAATATTTATACATGGAAATATAAGCCAGCACTTGCTGGATAATTAGTATGCTCAAGTTTTTACTCTTAAATGGAATATTTAATGCTTAATTTCTTCAAAATTACACATGTGACCTATAAAATAAGGCCACAGACAAGAGTGAGTTTGGTATGCATGCTAGCTTTTATACTGAGCTTGGTTAAAATAGTGTGTAATACTTGAAATGAGCTCCTGCAATCAGCTTTGGAGAATATGTTTTTGTACCGGATACTATTCTTAAAAAGTATTTTCTTTTAAGGTAGGTAACTAACAATTTTTTTATGTGTGTTGTACAGCTTTCTGAATTCAGCAGTGAACTAGTGTTTGTGGGTTTTTTCCTCTTTCTCACACCCCCCCACTTACAAAAGCTTTTCAATATACAGTATTAGCTGAAGGAATATTGGTGCTGTTGAGTCTGTGTGCTATAGTGGCCATGCAAATATTAGGAAATCTGAATAGATACAAATCCAGTCAAAAGCAGGTATTTGCCAGTGCCGCTTGCAGTCAGTTTTTCTTGTGTTAGGAGGAGTAAAAATTCTTGATTTCTCATCAAGAAAGATAGAATATTACCTTTTGCCATGTTTCAGTCTAAGGAATTCTTTAAGGAAGCAAAATAGTAGCTCATACCTACTTCTTTTATCCAAGTAAGGATTTTCTTCTTATCTGTGTATCCTTTTGATAGCTAGGTACTAATATGGTGTTTACTGCCTCTGTTTCTTTGAAGAATTTTTTCTTGGCTGCCCTCTGGAATTGAGTCAGAACTTTGTAGGAAAAGCTCAGTATTATTCCCATTTCTGTGGTTTCTCTTCCACAGTGTGTAGTATCCAGGCCTTTCCTTCCCTAAAGCTAAGTTATTGTCCTTGAGTAATTAACCATTCAGAGCTGTGAAGAGACCCTCATCTTCTACAGCCTGACATGATTGGATATTAGGAAGGAGTGCACATGCCTTAGAATAAGTTGCCCAGGGAAATGGTGAAGTCACCGTCTTTGGACATGTTCACAAACCGTGTGGACGAGGTACTTCAGAATGTGGTTTAATGTCTGTAGCAATATTAGGTCAATGGTTTAACTCAATGATTTTAGAGGTCTTTTCCAACCACAACAATTCTATGATATGTGAGCATGGTAAGTTTTATTTAGGCTATAATTGGAAGGGAAAAGATACCACAAGCTGGTCCTGCCAGTAAAAACAAGTCAAATTTATCCCTGTCTTTTTTTTTTGGATGGCTGTCTGGTGACCCAGATAATGGCTCAAACTTGCCCTTTTCCTTTTCTCTTTAACTCTGCTCAATTTCCTAATCTGGTTCAACCATGCAGCTGCACAAGCTCTTCCAGAGCAGCTTCAGATGGTTGTGCACGTGTGCCTCAGCGGTGGGAGCGCAGCAGTAGCTCTCATTGGTATAGCTCAGCTTAGGCTGCCATGGCACATGGTTTTAAGTTGACAGAAAACCAACCTGACAATAAAGTGGCTGCCTCTTGGTTTAGTGGACTAAGCTACCTCAGCTATTGGGCTGATGACTACTGAAGAAGACAAGTGCAAAATAATAGCAGAGGGGAATTCAGGAAGGGGAGCAAAGTAGTCTAACT
This sequence comes from Tricholaema leucomelas, assembly GCA_013400475.1. Taxonomy (NCBI): domain Eukaryota; kingdom Metazoa; phylum Chordata; class Aves; order Piciformes; family Lybiidae; genus Tricholaema lacrymosa; species Tricholaema leucomelas. Next base: position 820,655 of record WAAF01004059.1, on the reverse strand, counting down.
AGGGTGGCTTAGGCTGCTGAGAAATAGAATTATGTCTTTAGTTACTTTATGGTTTAGATTAGCCCAGTCTAAAAATGAAAACTCAATCTAGTCTGAGAGGTAGCCAACTTGTTCAACATATTTTCATGTTCATAGCAGTTAATCCAATTTTAATCCTCTCATAAATAGTGGATTCTCATGCTATCAGTTGGAATAGTAAGTAGTTCAGAATGGAAATAGAGGCAGCCTTTGGGCTGGTGAATTCATTGGTGGGGGTCCTGGGTGGGTAGGGCTGGTTGTTTTTTAAATCACAACTAAAAAAAAGTATTTAGTTTGAAAGAAATACTACATGACTTTCCTGTGTAAAGATAATTCACCAGCTGTAGTTCTAGTTCCTAAATGTAACACAATCAGTTATATTCTGAGAATTTTATAGTATTTTCCTTCATCCCCATCATCAGGAAGTTCAAGTGATGAGCAGGGTTTAGAAGAAACCTGTAATAACTAGTTTTGCTATACTGTCAATATGTTTTTTCATTTATTTAATTCTACAAATGGGTAGCTGAAGTTAATACGGGTTTTGATTCTCTTGCAATAGAAGTGTCTTCATAAATTTCCTCAAGTAACCTCTTCCTCTTCCCATTGATATTCATTAGCATCATTCCATTCACACTAATGTTCTTTATCTCTCCATTAGTAAGTCAATTCCTAGCTCAATTTTCTTCACAATTTTTTTCCCAAATGAGGTATTTAAGTAAATATTTCCCTTTGGTGGCAAATCAAATCATTTAAAACTGACACAAAGAGAGCGTACACAAACCTCCTGAGCCTCCTGAGCCGAATGTACCTCTCCATCTGCACAACTGGTGAGAAGACAAATTTTGTTAACAAGTGGGACCTCCTGAGCCTCCTGAGCCATTACTGTAGCATGATATTGTATTACTGTAGCGTGATACAACTTTTCTAACAGAGTATGCATATTCCCTGTAATTTTTCTTGCAGACTTTCATTAGCAAATTACATAATCTCTCTTCTGACTTTTTTTTTAAATGTCCTCCTTGTTTTGAGAGCAGATATAAGTTAGAACAGTGTTTGTAGATAAAGTAGTCTAAATATTTAAACATAACATTTGGGGAGAAGCAGAGGTTTGGAGATGAAGTAACTATTACATTGCCTATTTCACTGACTGTCACTCCCAGAGCTGCTTTATCTACGAAACAGTCCTTCACATAGCTCATGGTAAAAATAAATGTGAAAACATCATATGAAGAACAACAGGGTGCTTGTGGTTTTGTTCCAAATACCTTAAGTGATTTAACTAAAAAATTTAGAAATTTTTAAGCAGTGCTATGCTGCCTTTTTTCTGTGGGATTTAGCAGCAAAACTCTCTTCTTATGCTTTTATACTTTTTTTTTAATTACAAACTAATTACTGAACTTGTCTAGAAAGGAAAACCTGCATTTTGCAATTGCAAGTTTAACAACTTCACATAAACTTAAGGTAGCTCCATTTCTAGACTGCAATATTGAAATGAAACATCATGTTTTCATTTCCCTGAATATGTAGGTATTCATCATATACCTATTAACAACCTGACAAAAAAACACTTCAGTGGGAATGCTCATGATGTTTTATGTTTACAGGTTAATAATTCAAAGACCTGCATCTTAGTGTGGGCTACCTTTTTAATACGGCTCTTGAAAGACTAAGTTGTAGATGTTGCCTTTATTGCTGTGTTTTTCCAGGGTTAAGTTGAAATGTTGGTAATTCCTGGCAGCCTCAGTGAAGGAAGGGTTAAGCTTTTGGCGTTTTCGGGAAGAGACACGGTTTAAAATGCATGTGCTTATTCTAGCAGGTGCGTTCTGAATATTGTCGGGGCGGAGACGACGCGGGGCGGGGGGGGGCGGAATAACTAAGCAGGGATAGGATGAGCTTGGTTTAAAAAGAAACGCAGGCAGAAGACCCGTCACCTCCCCCGGGCGGGGTTCCCCGCTCCGCGGGCGCCAGGCGAGGCGCGGGGCTGGTGGCGGGGCCGGCGCAGGAGCGCAGTGACAGCCCCGCGCCGCCTCCGCTCATTTGCGGCCTTCTCCGTGTCGTTTTAAGTTGCTGCCGTGAGCCAATGGGGCTCCATCCGCCCGCTGACATCATTAACTAGCCAGTTCCCTCCAGCTGCAGAGCTCTTCAGTTTCTGTCTTTTTTTAAACTAAAATGGAGGCTGGTTTCTTGCCTTAAGGAATACATTGCCTTGCCTGCTGGAGCCTAGATGTTGACATGTAACAGAGCTGGCAGCAGGATGGTGGTTGACGCAGCCAATTCCAATGGGCCGTTCCAGCCCGTGGCCCTTTTGCATATTAGAGGTGAGTTATTGTGCGTGGGGGAGAGAATCGCGACCCTCCGGCGAGCTAATAAATGGCTATTGTGGCGCCAGGGTAAGGGGCGCGGGACGTCCTTTGTAGCCCCGTGCCCTTCTGTTTGTCACAGCCGCAGTAAAACAGTGAGATCGAAACCCGCTTTCTGTTAAATGCATTTTGGGAAGCTTCGTAGAGGCATTGCACGCATAGTTAAAAGCAGGTTTTACTGCTTTCTGCCGTGACTCTCCCATCCCCCTTTCAAGCTGTGCTGATGTCAAAGGATGTGAAGTCACTACCCCAGAAAGGTAGTGTGTTGGGGGAGGGAAGAGCCAAGTTCTCACTATACGGTTTCTATAGAATAAGGGCAAATGCTGATGTGTTTCAAAGCCTTTTTTGTGTGTGAATCGGCCATATAGGGCTCCTTTAAAATCCACTGCGGCTTTTAAAAGAATTGGAAGTGGGGAGGAGAGGGGAGGAGAGATGTGACATTTATGAAAATACCCTTTATGTATTCAGAAAGCATTTCTTAGAAGAGATGTGGCTCAGCTTCAGCAAGCAAGCTCTTATATGACTACCACTTTGTGCAGCTCTGAATGTTCAATTTCTCAACAGAACTATGTTCTTTCTGGCTTATAAAATGAGTGTACTGCAAATCTACGTTTGATATAATTCATTAGGAAAACGCACTTTGGTGTGACATCTCTGCATCATAGTGTGTGTCTCTTGTTTTTTTGCAGTTTGTAAGATTTTGCATCACTATGGATTCTTTTTTTTTTGTATTTTTTTGCTGGCTGTTAACCAACCAAGCCTGCTTTTCTTTTTTTTTCTTTTTTTTTTTTTTTTCTTCACTTAAAGGTGGCTTTGGCTCAGAACTTTTTATGGAAGCAGAACCTGTGTTAGCTGGAATCAGTAAAGCTTGAAGAGTGGTATTTATATGCAAGAAATAAGAAACATAGCTAGCCGATAGCATTCTTACTTACCTTTGCTTCTCAGTTTTCATTGGCGTAGGGTAGATGTGAGTGCTGAAAGGAGTATTTTTGTCGTTAATTTATACAATGAAAAAATCTTGCATTAAAAGCTTAACCAAAAAAAAATCCACAGCTGTTCAGAAGGCTGTTCCTTTAAGCAATAGCACCGGTCTTCGTGTATTAAAAGGTGATTTCCCGTGACCTTTTGAAAGAGCCCTTTCCTCCTCTGAAGTGAGACTGAATGTATTCTAGAAGACTCTACGTTTGGTGTGTGAGTAGGGAGGAAATGTGATAAAATTCCCTTGAGTTAGAATAGGGATTGTGCTTGTTGTCAAGAGAATATAAATACAATTGCCTGACCCATAGGCTTTTGTTTTTACACAAATCGCCTTAATTCTCTGTCAAGTGATACCTTTTGAAAGGGGAGAAGCACCATCTTTTAAAGGTGCAAGTCAGGACAGAAAACCAAGGTTGTAATCAGAATGATGAAATGTTACAATGCTGAACCTTTGTAGTCCTTTGTCTCAATATGAAAGCAAAGGAAATTTTAGTCAGTGAATTTATTACCACTGTTGTTGCTTTCAATCAAATACATAAATTGTGGAAACAACAGATTTTTAAGAAATTATTCTGAAATTTATTTTCTCCAAGACCTACAGTTCTGGTGCACTGGATAATACAGAAGTGAAGTAGAGGTTAAGGGCTTTTGTGGTTTGATTTGTTCTTTGGGTTTTTTAGATGGATTATAAGAGTGGACTTTCTTGTGAGCAATTAAGAAATAACTGGGAGATTATTTTTGGTTTTCAGGTGGTAGGAAATAAAATGGGTCTCTGGTATTATAGCCCAGAGAAGTTGCTTGACAGTGAGAGAAAAAGCATGTCTTCCATCCGTACATGTATGCAGAAGTTACTTTGGTTTCTTGAATGTACCTCATCTCACTAGCCGTTTTGATGTTGTCAGTACTGATCCACCTCCAAGATGAGGCCTGTCAGAACAATACATACAAAATTATTATATGTAGAAATTAACTGGTGACTTTGAAGCCTACTGACACATTTACTGTTTGCTCAAATCCATACTGCTTTTATAGTTAAAGCCTTTTTACATCATCTGTTCTTGGCAGCTATATAAGCTAAAACTTCAAAGTCAGAGAGAAGAGGCACAAACACCTCACTTGTTTCTGATGGACTTAGGTTGCTGTAATAGAGAACAACCTGCTTTATCACCAATAACATAAAATCTTTAAAATAAAATTTTGAGGTGGTGTGTTGTATTTTACCCTTATATTGTAGCCACCATGTTTGGCCATAATTTTATTAAAAAAACACTCTATGGAGCTTTGTGGACTGCACTGTGAGGACTTATTTGAAAACAAAAAATGCAATCTTGCTTTTAAAGTTAATTCTAAAACATTTCCTATACCTAGATCACATGGACTATGTAATACATGCAGAATAAAAAGGAAATCTTCTGATCTGATATAGGATGGGAGCTTGCTTCCCTTCCTCCTGCCCTTCCTGAACTGCCAACAGCCTTATTGTCTGGGCTACTTGCAGCTTTGCCAAAAAAACATTTGGAAAAATAGATGCAAGTGCTTTGTGAAAAATGTTATGAGCCTTGTAAATAGGAAATAAGGGTCAGAATTTTTATTGCTTCTGGTTCATGTCACTGATGTTTACACTGTCAGCAATAAGGAGACCAGTAGGTATTGGCAGGACAAGAGATGTTTGGGCCCCAAGTTCCCTATCCTCCAGCAGTTCATTTGGTGCAGCCATGTAATCTTGAGTTGGATTCCTGTGGAAGTAGCCACGAGAAGGCTTGTTCAAGTTCCCCTTTCATTCAGGAATTGTCTTTTGGCCTTGGCTGTTACCTAAGCTAAGTTGTAGGTGTGTAGTTGTCAAGACACATACATTGGTGGTAAGGGAAGACTGCCATATAATGAAAGGCTGAGAGAATTTGTTTTGTTCAGCCTTGACAAAAGAAGGCTATGGGAGACACTATCACCACGTTCCAGTAATTAAACTACGACTCGGAGAAGATGTAGACTCTTTTTACAAGGATTCACATGGAAAAGACTAGAGACAATGGGTGCAGCTTTTTCTTGGGGAGATTCTGATTGGCTGTGAAAGGAATTTTTTTCATAAGAAGGACTATCAGCCATTCGAATAATCTTCCCAGAAACTCTGATGGATTCCCCAGCATTGGACATTTTTAAGATTCAGCTGGACAGGGTGCTAGGCCATCATAAAAGATTGATTCTTGAGCTCACTTCCAAGCTACTCTGGGATCTGGATCCTAAAGTGTTGAGTTACCTGTCTTAGTGGGCATCTTCAGTGTAGAATTGTTGAGCAACCACTGCATTGTTGACTGACCTGAGCACTGTCAGTGCACCTGCTTTCCTTTCCTCGTTCAAGTATGGAGAGATTATGCCCTTTGTGGCAACTGTAGACTTGGCAGTTGTCCAAGACCAACTGTGTAGAAATCAAGTCTGCAGAAGATGACTTTGAACCCATTGTTGGAAAAATCCAAGCAGCAAAGGACTTAATCCACATCGAACACAAGTGACATGGAACCATTACTGGATGTTATTTGCTTATGCTGAAAGCACTGGCTCAGTGAAGAGTGTTTGGTGTGCTGGGGTAGTGAGCCCTTGGTCATTCCACCTGCAGCAGGCTTTCCAGGAGACCAGAGTGACACTGCTGCTGCTGCTGCTTTGATCTTTCTAGAATACAACGACAGTGCATAATGGGCAGCTGAGCTGCTTGTCACTGGTTATTGTGGTGAACTGAAAACTTACCTCATATAGGAATGATTCAAAGCTTCTAAGAAAATAAAAAATGTAGTTTGAGCAGCCGTTATGGCCATGGAATGACTACTGTGACTTGTGATCTTGGTTATAGGCATGAGCTTGTAGCTGGCTGTGAAACAATTAGTGTAGCCAAAGCAACCGGTCATGTGGTATCTGCAGGGAGAGCTCCTTTAGGATACTTGTGCATAGACAGATCACCAGCTATGAAGATGAGATTAGGACAGCACAGAGAAAAGGGTTATTGGGTGTTAAGAATTTAAGATTTTTGTAACAAGGAGGACCGCAGAGCTGGATGGTATTTTAAAGATGCATCTTTCTTCCTTATGGAGCCCTTCTAGCAGCTGAACCCCAAGGGTGATGGGAGTTCACCCAAGGCCCAGATAGAACAATTCACATAAATGAGATGAGGCCTTGGGGAAGAAATCCAGATCGTTTTGACTTCCATCTCAGCACTTCAAGATAAACAAAGGAGCTGTAAAAGCACCATGCATTAGGACAAACAGTACATATTTGTCATCAGACTTAAGAATTACCACTTCATACAAACTGTTGGGAGTTCTCTTGCTGAAAGCTGTAGCTGTAGTAGAGGGTGTAGTTACTTGAAAATAATCATAGTTCATTTTTTAGGCAGATTATAAATGTTTATTCATTGGATGAGCAGACATTTCTAATTAGGAATACAGTTCAATGTTGTTAAAAAAAAAATAATCTCTTAATACTGTTCTAGCAGTAAGTAGAAATAGCCCAAATTCCAATGTTTTTATGAACTCAAGACACAAATGTTTGAACAAAATATGGGAAAAACTTCTGATCTGCAGCAGCATAATTAGCAGAATATAAAAGTTAATTCAGTGCTTAAGTTACTGACCAGCTAGAACTGGTAATGTCTTTTCATGCTTTTCAAAAATTATTTTAAAGAAGTTTTACAAGACATAACTGAAAGTTGTGTTGGGAGGAGGGTGAGGATTCCCTGATGATCTGTTAACTCGAGCTGATGTTTCCTGTAGGGTACAACCTGTTTCAAGTATCTCATTACCCAGTCTTCTCTGCCTTGCAGAGCAGCAGACTTTTTTGACTGATTAGAACTTGTTATTGTTTAAGTTACTTTACATTATGCAAAAGATGCTTTGACTTTTGTTAAACAAGGTGTAAGTGATGTTAACTTTGCCTGTACTTTCTGTGTGCTCCTTGTATCAATTAGTCTTGAGTAAGGGATCATGGAAGTTAGTTCATATTTCATCTTCACATAGTCCTTTTCTACGGGCCCAAAAAATGTCACTGATAATGTTTTTGTGATGTAAATGAATATTTAGAAATTTGTGTCCTTGTCAAAGCATGATGTAAGATCGTTGTTCTGTTGGATTAAATATTAACATCAAGCGCCTGTCTGTATTCCCTGAGCTTGGGCTGCTTTGGGTCTGGAGCTGAGAGGTTACCTGCTCACCATGAACTATTGTCAAATTCATAAAGAAACCAAGTGCTATCTAACTATTGCAAGGTGCATTTCCACTTTATATTTTGGCCATGAAAGGTCAAGCCCCTTTTGACAATGTGTAAACCGTAAGGAATAACTTTTAAGCAAGCTGTTTAGGTGAGCTTCATAATGTGTTTGAAACTGTAGTGTGCAATGTATTTATTAAAGGAAAAAAGCTTAGCACTTTGATCTTGGAAAGAAGCCAGTGTGTGTTTCTTCAAAAAAAAAAAAATTACATGAAGATTCTTTTATCTAATCGTAGTTGTTAAAAAACAGGAAGGTTCTTGCTTTGCAGGTGATGTTTGTGAGATTAAAAAGAAAAAAAAAAAAAAATCCATGTTGTAATTAAATGGGAAGCAGAGGCCAGAGCTCACACTTCAGAAATAATACAGACCAATTTCAACATACAGACCAGTAGCCATTAATCTACAGATGTACAAAAGGGAGCTGAAAGAACTGGGTTAGTTTTGCCTGAAGAAGAGAGGCATAAGAAGAGATCTTATCTTCAGTTAACCGATGGAAGTGTGTAGAGGACAGAGCCAGGCTCTTGTCAGTGATTGAGAAGTGACCAATTTGAGTAGCAGCATAGGAGATTGCAATTGTAGACTTGGAAAAAAAAAATCCCTATAGAAGTGGTTAAACACCAAAAAAAGCTTCCAGAAGGGACTGTAAAATATCTGTATTCTCTGTCATTCTCTGTTGCATATGAGACCAAAAAAAAAAGAAGTCTGGCCTTACCCTCATTTAAAAATTAATACAGTATTATTTTCATGTACTTTTTTTGAATTCATAGTGAAGTTTTGTAAACCTTTTTTTTCCCCTTCTTCTTTTCCCTTCTGTTACTAAAGCAGATTTTTTTCTGTGTGTGTTTGGTGCCATTTTGCCTATTGGTGGTACCTCTGAGTGAATTCCCAATTTTTAGTGTTAGAATGTTTTAAATTATTCTTGCCATGGTTTTGTAGACAGTTAAAGATGAGTGACTGGAACTGCATGCAGTATTAAAAATATTGGCACAGTTCTTAGTATTCTGCTGGAAGCTCAGCAGTAGTGAGAGAAAAAAAGATGTGGCAAGTATGTGTTTTTTACACACAATCCATGGCTCTAAAAATAGCTTCTGAATAAGCTAGAACTCAAGTGTACAGAGTCAGCTATTTCACCCACATTCTTTACATTTTATTAGCTTTGGGTAAGATCTAATAGATTGAATTAATTTGCTCAGTATTGTGACATTTTTGTGTGTCTCTTTTTAACAAGCTTTAAACTGGCAATGAATACAGCATTCACAAATGGTGACCTTGCTATTCGTCTTCTGTGGTGTTTATGAAAATGTTAAACACTGCGATTCCTACCACAGATCCTTAACGACATGCTTCTGGTAATCTTCCTGCACTAGAAAAACATGATGTTAGAAGGTAAAAAAAAAAAAAAGAGATAATTGTAATTTACCAGCTTTCTAATACTTTCCAAGAACTTGATGAATTTCTAGCATAATTTCCACGTGCTCAGTTTGCCTTTTGGGGAGTACTGATGTTTTATTGTAGTCTGAAACTGGCCTATCCTGGTTATGAAAATGTATTTAAGAGTCTCAGGAAATCAGCTTTTATGATTCTTGTTGTAGTCCTTCTCTGTAATGATGTTAACCTTCACATTTCCCCATAAGAATTTAGCTGGTTTTAGTATGTATGTTTATTTAAGTACTCATTTTCTTTTAATTGTTCAGAACATTTAGCAAACATTTAAGTAAAGTGACTTTGCTGTGAGAAGTGAGTAAAATCATCCTTGTAAGAAAGGTAATCATAATCTTCAGAGATGCTCCACTATAGTAACAAATAGTGCTAATTCAGTGAATTTTAAAGTTAAAAAGTACAGCTACTTGTAAAATTGCAGGGTTTGGAATGGTATGCAGTGGTTGGTTTAGGGGGTGTTTTGTTTTGGTGATGGGGTGGGTTTTTTTGTTTGGTTTGGATTTTTTTGGTGTTTGTTTGGTTTGTTCGATTGATTGGATGGTTTGTTTGGGTTATTTTTTAACTTCTGTGGAAATATTCCTGTACAGTAGACCTTGAACTTGTAAATTTTTTCATTCCTTCTATTCCAATAAATGGGATTTTGCACGGCAGGCACACATCTTCTGTTCTGCCTGTGGGTCGCAGTTGTTGGGTTTGGATCAAATGGGTAAGCCTCCACTGAGATTTAAAGAAGATAAATGCTTTTTCTTCCCTTTTTTGCCCTATGTGTGAACCAATTGAACTTGATAATGTGAAGTAATGAGCATGAGAACCGCCTGTGTATTTCGCCTGATACCTGTGCCTTCCTGCTGTGCCACTCAGGCTCCATTGATATTCAGTCTAACACCTGGACTTGGTAGTCATCCATCTTGCCAAAAGTTTCCCGTATCCTCATAGCAAGTTCTCAGCTACCGCTGCTCTTTAACATTCCTTCAAACACTGATTAGGGAATTGTTAGCTTTGAAGTCTGTGCACTGTTTCTTTCTGAAAGTGTTGCATCAAAAGGAGAAAGTACTCTCTTAAGAACAAGCAGCAGTTCTATTCTCAGTGAACCCTGAGACCCTTGTATCTAGATGACTGTAAAATATTTGCTTAAGAATTTCATCACATAGGATTAGATAATCATCAGAATTGTCAAAGGACTGATAATTGGGACAAATGGCTGTGTATTGTATTGCCTCTTGTATGGTTTTGCTAGATTATTTGACTGGATTTTAGGGTTTTTTGTTTTTAATCAAATAATATCAGACATAGCAACAGCACTCAGACACACACAGACTGGTGATTTTTTTTTTTTTTTAATTATTTTTTTTTTTTTAGTATATACTGAAGCAACTGGTGGGGAGTGCTTTGACACTTGACCAAAGCAGGTTTAAAGAAGATGATTTAGTTATCACTCCTGATGCATTTAACATGGTGATACACTTTTTAAGTAGAATCATAGAATCAGCCAAGTTAGAAGAGACCTGCAAGATCATCCAGTCCAGCCTGTCACCCAGCCTTATCCAGTTACCTAGACCATGGCACTAAGTGCCCCTTCCAGTTTTTTTTTTAACACCTGCAAGGACAGCAACTCCACTACCTCCCTGGGCAGCCCATTCCAATGGCAGTTCACTCTCTGTCAAGAACTTCCTCCTAACATCCAGCCTATACTTCCCCTGGCACAACTTGAGACTGTGTCCCCTTGTTCTGTTGCTGGTTGCCTGGGAGAAGAGATCAACCCCCACCTGGCTACAGCCTTCCTTCAGGTAGTTGCAGGCAGCAAAGAGGTCGTCCCTGAGCCTCCTCTTCCCCAGGCGAAACAACTCCACCTCCCTCAGCTTCTCTTCACAGGGCTTGTGCTCCAGGCCCCTCAACAGCTTTGTCACCCTTGTCTGGACACATTTCAGTGTCTCAACATCACTCTTGAGTTGAGGAGCCCAGAACTGGACACAGTACTCGAGGTGTGGCCTGACCAGTGCTGAGTAAAGGAGAAGAATAACCTCCTTTGTCCTACTGGCCACACTCCTTTGTCCTACTGGCCACACTCCTTTGTCCTACTGGCCACACTGTTCTTGATCCAGGCCAGGATGCCATTGTTTCTCCTGGCCACCTGGGCTCACTGCTGGCTCGTGTTCAGCCTACTGTCTACCAGCATCCCCAGGTCCCTTTCTGCCTGGCTGCTCTCCAGCCACTCTGTCCCCAGCCTGTAGCACTGCTTGAGGTTGTGGCCAAAATGTAGAACCTTGCACTTGGCCTTTTTAAATCTCATCCCATTGGCCTCTGCCCACCCATCCAGCCTGTCCAGATCCCTCTGCAGGGCTCTCCTGCCTTCCAACAGATCAACACCTGCTCCTAGCTTGGTGTCATCTGCAGATTTACTGATGATTGACTCAATCCTCTCGTCCACATCATCAGTAAAGATATTGTACAGGACTGGGCCCAGCACTGTTCCTTAGGGGACACCACTAGTGACTGACTGCCAACTGGATGTGGCACCATTCACTACCACTCTCTGGGCCCGGCCCTCCAGGCAATTCTCAACCCACATCAGAGTGAATCTTAAACCTTAAAAATCTGAGCTCTTAAGTATTTGCTTACTGTGCAGCACTGCATCAGAGAATATGTTTTACCTTGTTAATTGCTTTTCCTCTAGTGCTCCATCGTTCCTCTTTCTCTGTAATAGGTTGGTTTTATCTTTGTGTAGGTCTTTTGCCCATAAGAAGACTGCATGTATAAATCCTACTGCTGGAAACAATGAGGATGTTAAAAGTTCACCCTACACTTAAAATCTCTAAGGGTATGACTGTAAAACATCTCTGGAGGGGACTTTTTGTTGAGGTGAAAATTCCATGAAATTCTAGGATGGTAGTCAGCTGGAATTTTTGAGTTACATTTACTGACTCATGATGTAATTTGCACAGCCTTTCAAGGAAGCCAAATTATATCAACATAGATGCATATTTTCCTTATTGTTATTCATACATCAAAAGTCATCTGTTTTGTGACTGTTGGTATGATACGCATGTTAAGATTAAAATTCTCTGTCAGGTGTTTCTGAGGAATATTTTCTTTCCCTTTATGTTCAAAGCTTTTAAAAATTAAACCTCTGTAGTCAGCTAATTCTCTCCATGCACTATCAAATACTGTTAGCTATTGAAACCATATTGTAAACTGTGTGGATTAAGTGAACACCAGCAATAGTTAATAGATAGAGGACTATTTACATCATATACAGACAAGATGTTCCTCTGGTGGAGATGGCTTTTATGTCCTAATCTTTGTGCCAGAGATAAACACCTATGCCAATGGAAGTGCACTCTTGTCAGCCTAACAGTGCTGGTGCTTGATTTCTGCCTGTGTGCTTGTTTCAAATGACAAAACTGAATTAAGTGCTGCTCTGGGTGTGTGATATTTTAAAGCTGCATCTGCACTTCTTTTAATCAGTTCCACTTAATGCACATACAAATCATGCAGTACCATTTCTGCTAGAACTTGCTAATTAGGTTTTCTTTCTCAAATGCAGTTAAAAATTAGGGCTGTGTGCTGACTGGGTTATCAGTGGTGGAAGTAACAGGTTTATGTCAATTTTCATAATTACTCTTGTTACTGATGAAGATTGTATTTTATGAATATTTTCTTTACAAGCTACCAAAAAAAGGTACATGAAATGTAAAATATAAATCTGAAGTAAAATTGATCTGGTGGATTTTCCTTTTAATTAAATTTAGCAACTGTGTGATGTCACACAACCTCTAGAACTGAATACAAAAATACAAAAGCAGTACAATAATGTCAGTGACATTTCAAAGGTGCCCTCTGTCCATTCAAGCCACGTTGGAATGAAAGCTTGAATAAAATTGATCAGTGTTCAAAATGCAATAAATACTTGAAGGAAAGGGTGTAATGTCTGTCCTTTGGATGTGATAAGTTTTTCTTCAAAAATAGCTTCCAAACAACTTGTAACTAGGCTTAAGATTAGAATCTTTATTTTCACCTATTTAAAAAAAGCTTTTAGTGTCTTTTGCTCCAGTTATGTACAAACCTCTATAGAAAGTACTTTAAAATCCAAAAATTGATGCAGAGCATTTTTTCGAAGGGTGTCTGTTAGAGTTATTTTGACCACTTCTGTGTGGTTCATGTCCCACTAAGAAATTAAGATCTTGGGAGCCTTTGAATGAGAGTAAACATAACCTCTCTAAAATTTTGAGGATAAAATTAACAATGTAACTTATCTCATTTAAGGGATAAAGAATCCTAAAGCTTATTTTGAAATGGAAGAAACACCCTGAAGGGTGGTTGTAGCCAGGTGGGGGTTGGTCTCTTCTCCCAGGCAACCAGCAACAGGACAAGGGGACACAGCCTCAAGTTGTGCCGAGAGAAGTATAGGCTGGATGTTAGGAGGAAGTTCTTGACAGAGAGAGTGATTGGCATTGGAATGGGCTGCCCAGGGAGGTGGTGGAGTCACCATCCCTGGGGGTGTTCAGGAAAAGACTGGATGAGGCACTTAGTGCCATGGTTTAGTTGACTGGATAGGGCTGGGTGCTAGGTTGGACTGGATGATCTTGGAGGTCTCTTCCAACCTGATTGATTCTATTCTATTCTGAATAGAAATAAATTGCTTTCATAGCACATATAAATCTTCCATTGAAAAGGGAAATTATTAATAATTAATATTTTGGAAAGTGTTCTGGGAAGTAGATGTCTAAACATGTCCAGGACTTCTGGAGATGCAGTAACAGTCAGAGTTGGTTTGCTGGCTAATAAAGCCAAGCAACTTGTTTGTGCCCTGTCAGTTTACAGATTCATTGGAAGTTCTGATGTAAATGTATTACACATTCTTTCTGCTGTGTGAGGGGGTGGAAATTTGTTGCGAGTCATCAGGAGAATATCAGCTTCTCTGGCAGATAAGCAACATGCTCTGTTCTGGACAGTGTTGCTAATAGGTACAGTTTCTATTCTTAATAGAATTCCTTTGTGATACTGAAGATTAGTTTGAGGATAGACTGAAGACATCTGTTTGAAGGAAACGTAAATGTTTTCAGTCAAACATAATAGGAAATCAACATTGGATTGTATGGGAATGAATTTTGAGTTAAATGGAAAATTAAGCACTTCATTCTTGTGAAAACAAGCAAGTAGATTATATTGTTAATTTTCTTTCAATATGTCTATGTCAAAAGAACATGATTTTATATGTTTTGAAGCAGTTGTTAGCATTTGACATTGACTGGTAAGGAAGTTACTGACCCAGCTTGAAAATTTTGGTCTTTTTTTCCTTCTTCCGAAAGCATTGTTGCTTTCACCATTGACCATTTCACTTACTTGTCACATCATACAAGGTGCCTAAATTTCACAAGTATATGAAACTAATGAAGTGTTGCTTATGTAGAAGAATGAGGGAATATGAACGCCAGTCTCTCCCCCCCGACACCAAACAAGAACAATTCTGAACAAAAAAACAACCACAAGCAACCAGACCCACACACAGGGGATGTGACCTACTGTGTATTAAAATTCATTAAGAAATTGCACTCAGTAAAGTCAGAAAAAGGTCTTGGTGGTATTTGCTGATACTTCTGCATATATTGTAATGATTAAATGAGGTTTGAATGACACATGATGATCTGGGATGATTTTAATCATTGATCAGCTATTCAGGACCTTAGTCGCACCTCAACTCAGTGTTACTTGCATTAATAAAACTCTTTGTATGAACAGATTTTTCAAAAGACTTACAGTATTCTCCATCCTATTTTGGATTTCAGAAAGAATGGAGAATGTAGAAAGCTGAATCAGTGTTTTCATCAAAGAAAGATTACAGATGTTTTTGTTAATTTAAAGATCAGTGCTGGCACAAGCAAGCTGAAATGTGTATGTAGTTGCACCTTAACATGTCTGGACGTTTGATTTAGGTTGCATTAGGATGTGAAACACTTAAAGTAGACTGTAGAAAACCGAGGGGCTTTTTTCTTTATGCTTTCTAATCTACCACGTCATTCCTTTCTAAACCAGCACATGACTCAGCATTCTTCAGTGAGTTTTTATGACTTTCTATTAAATGTCATCACTAAATTCACCTATTCTGTCATTCACAAGCATCCAACACAGCACAGCCACAGCCCCTAGGGTTTAGTGTATGTCAAGGGCAGGGGAAAGCAGGCTGATACACTCTGGGGAAGTAACCTGAGTTGTTTTAGATTTTGGCATTTGATTTTTCCTTAAATTATATTTATCCTAGGTGTGTGACAGTTAACATTGATTGACAAATTCCTCAGACTCGAGGCTGGTATCTGACTAGAACTGCGAGTGGTTGTGTAGCATTTTAGTATGTTACAGGAAATGGCACTCACACTTTTAGCAGTGGGTTAGGCTTGACTAACCAATCCTTATTTTGACCAGATATCGAAAGTGAAAGAGTTTATTCAGTCGTTCATAAGTTTCTTTGATTTACTTAATATAAATCTTATGAATTACATCATGCAATTGAATTACATTCTGTATTGTAACTGAAGTCTGGTCTTACCACAGTAGTGCTTCATTTTTTCAGAGAGACTGTTAGGTTGTTGGTTGTTTTGGTTTTAACAATTTAAAAGTTTTTAAATGCAGTTGAAGATATTGCATAATTTTTTATGGTGCAAGAATGGATTTAAGTACACTGTAATGGCTGGGAAATTGAGGATTTTTCTTTTAGATTAATAGTAAGTGCTTTGTGTTTAAAAATTACTACCCCATTAACTGTATCTATGCAAAAAAAAAAAGCTCTACTGAGAATCTATTATCTGTTTGTTTTTTCTCTTCCTTTGTTAAGACAGCTTTTTCTTCCGTTGTCTGTTTGATTATTCTCCCTGTCATTTTTATCCCTGATTTTTCAGGTGAAATTTTTATTTCATTAGCTCAAGCCCATTTCTGCTTGTTTCACTTGTCATTCCATGTATTCTTATTTTACTCTTTATGGTACATTGCCTTTAAAGCTTTTATATAATTATCACTTTTATTCCTTACCTTCTATTTTTAAACATTTTAATATAATCTAAGAGTCCTTATTTCTCTTAAATAGTTATTACCAGGCTATTGTCAGGGTTTTTTTTATTATTATTTGACTTCTAAGAACATAGATGACCTCTGATAAAACTGTTTGTAAAGCAGAAGCTCAGGTACAGAGTGGTGTTGTTCCACTTTTTAAAAAAGTCAGATAATTAGGTGAACAGATTATTCACTGTTGATCTGCTTCTATCATCAGTAGACTTATGATGTGGAAAACACATTATTGGAAGTAATTTCAATGCCTCAGCTTAATATGTGAAAATTATGTCAACTGCTGTAAGATGACAGCAGACTTTTTACTGCATTACTGATTAGTCCCTAAAATCTCCCATCTTAAATCTATGGTAGCCAAATGACATTACTTTGGTCTCCATCCTCATAACCACCATGTAATCTTGTAGTTGGGAGATGGCTGCCCCCAGCAACAGCCTTCAGCACTGGATTCCCCGACAACTGCAGCTTTGAGGGGATTAGTGTTACGAAGCACCTGTTTTGAGCTTTGCTCCAAGACTGATGAAACATGTGCTTCTCATTCCTTTCACACATTTTTTTCAGTGTGGATTTTTTGGCTGGTGACTTTTTCTTCCTCTTTTGCTGTTGCTGTTTAAGTAGTCTGATAATGACTCATTTATAGTAATAGCTTTTTTTTGTCCTGTTAAATGGAAGAATATATTGCTGTTAAAGTCTCATAAGCAGTGAAAAACTGCTTATTTGAGAATTTAGACAACAATTTTCTTAGCACAGAGACCAAAAACTTTATTGTGTACCATTCTGCTTAACAAATCCCAACATCTTGCTCCTCCCCCCCTCCCCACTTCTGTATCATCATTAAGACAGATTTCATATACGAACTGTTGTAGATGAAATTCCTTTATCCTCTGGTTAGATTGAGACTTCAGGTCAGCATAGAAGCAATATCAATGCTGTTGTTGTATTGAAATAGTAAAGCTTGAATATTGACTGCTAACCAGAACTTGTTTGCTGTCCAGAAATTTGAACTACTTTAAAATGAAGTTTGCTTTTGAATTTTAAATGGAAAAAGTACTACATCCGATATAGGGTTAAGCATTAGTTACAAACATTACTTTACATCAGTATATGGGGAAGTAGTTTCATATTCTAGGTGCTAGTCTTTTTCAAATGCATTACCAAATTTGAAACAGCAACAATTAATAATGGTGATGTTTCTTCAAATGCAGGGAAATTAAACTTAGCTATTGTTTCCAATTACAAATTTCTGTTATCTGAAGAGCAGCCAGAAAGTATTTCTGGCAGTAGCTCAGTTTCTTGGAAATGAAGGAGTGGATGTAGCTTGTAATTACATGCTACTTTGCCTCCCTCTGTTGAATGCCTGGACTGCTACTGGGCATCATGGTGAGACACAAAGACAGTTGATGGAGACAGGGGTCAGGCTTTGGCAATTTCAGTCTGCTGTGCAAGTACTGCTTGAGATTAAGAACTTCCCTTGTGCATCCACCTATCTTTCTCAGCTCACTTTCTTGCTGGCCTAGAACGGAACAACTTCACTATGATGATAGCTGGTTGGAATAGTGTTTTCTTGTAATCCTTATAGATGCTTTAAATACCTGTAAAATATTTTATTTTTAATTGTTGATTGGGAGCTGTTTGGGAATCATAGACTTTGTTGTTGTAGAGCACCATGAAAGTCTGTCTGATCTTCAGTGTCATATTGATGGTGAGAAATCTGTTAAGTAATTTAGGCACAATATATGGCAAGTGGAGAAGGACTTTAAACTTACAGCTGAGTTCTTCTTGAGTAGGCCTGCATTCTTTTGTGACACTTCACACCACATATATATACATCCCTTTATCATCAGTGATGAGATAAAGAAAGGAAGATTTTTCCTCTTCTGTGCCACTTAAAATGTTTATATATCATGCTCTCTTGAGTCTTAATACAAGCACTCTTGTTTTTCCATTAGTGTACCTCTGGCTTCAGTCACTGTGGTAATTTTTCTTGTTTTAAATAGGGTATTTTTGGGCAAACAATTGCTTCTGCAGGATCAGTAATGTTTGAGATTAAACTGTAATGATTGGTATGTTTAATGTATTTTGTAATCCCATGTAGACATACAACAGCATCTTACCTGCTTTTAGTTGTCTGCAGCCAAACTTCCACTCCCAATGTTGCTAGTTATTGTACAGAATGTATTGCATATTATGTATAATACTTTTTTGTATTCCTCAAGTTTATCTTCAAGGGCTGCTAGAAGTAAAAGGTTTAATTAAACTTCTCCATGCATGAATTGGAAGATTTCTTCCCTCCTTATTTCTAATACCATATGTTAGGATAAAATATTGCTAATGCAGAGTGTGTCATCTCTAAGCGGTGGTAATTGCCATCATTACTTCAGTAAAATCAGTGATGACTGTAATGAGTTTGCCAAATAGAAATGCCATAAAAATTAAGTTCTGTAGCCCAGAAAATTATTCCTTACTTTGGATTCTGATAATAATTTCACTATTTCAAAATATTTTAATGGAATTTTGTCAGATCTTAGACAAGCTTTTATCTGTCCAGTTTTCTGTGATGGTCTTATGCTCTTGTCTTTTTAAGACTTGATCACTAGTTCTGGAGAAAATGTTAATTCTGGTAAATACATGTTTTGACAGACTATGCCCTTTTCCCCTCACTTTGTAGTCCCTTTGCCTTCATGTTTGGCAATTTCAGTATCTTGAGTGAGAGAAATGGAACTCTGCTTATTCTTTAAAAAAATACTGCCATGGTACTGTCAAGTGAAATGTCTAAGGAAACACTGCAAATAGTTAACTCCTCTTGCTGAAGTACAACTACATAGTGCAAATTACAAAGCTTTGCTTTTAACGTTGCTTACTTTTCCAATGGCCATCAATTTGAGATAGACTTATACTTGTTTCTGGCCAAAGGAAAGGGCCACATTATCATAGAATCATAGAATCATAGAATGGTTTAGGTTGGAAGGGACCTCAAGGATCATCCAGCTCCAACCCCCTGCCACAGGCAGGGACACCTCCCACTAGAGCAGCTCGCCCAAGGCCTCATCCAGCCTGNTATACTTGATGATACATTCTGGGCAGCACCCTAGCTGCCAGGTAAATATTGTGTGTTTTCCCACATAATTAAGAAAACATATAACATATCCCTTCAGTAAATTTGCAGACACATGTCATAAGATGTCTCATCTACTTGCAAGCTGGAGTCACCTTACAAGCTCAGACTTTTGCTCTACACCAGTGTCTTAAGGAAGCAGTTACAGCATGTGATTTTTAGTTCCCCTTTTTTTTCTATGACCTTGATTTTACAAATGCTCCTCCTTTGTGGTGGTCTAGTATTCTTGGACTTAACTCCTTGTGCATCTCAAGATGAAATTATTTGGCTGCCCATTTAAAATGAGATGGACTGTTTTCCTGGTATCTGTTCATAGTCTGATTGGTAGCTATGAGCTTCGGATAGTTTCAAAGAAAAAAAGTACAGTTTTAATTAAATGTGGAGCTGTCAGCTGAGTAAAAGTGCTGCTTCCACTGAGCAAGAAAGTGCTCACACAGCTGAATTGAATTTTATAGTCTGTATTTTCTACAAATTATTAACCATGTCTCTTCTGTTTTCAGAACGACGTAAGAGGAACTTTTACTGATAACAATAATTGTGTTTCATGGTAGAAATTGTATCAACTGTTTTTCCTGTCAGGATGCAACCTTAAAACGAAGAGCCTTCAGTTCTAGTCTGTACTAGGAAACAGCTGATCTGTGTGACATCTCTGGGTCACCTACTTTCCCTGCCCTGCCTTTTGTCCTCCATTCAGCAGCTATTAAGTTACACTGTTTCCACAGAATAATGTGCTTTTATGAAAAAGAGAGGATGGATCAATTAATCAGTGTCCAGTGATGACATAATTAGAATAAAACCTAAAAATCTGACTTTAAGATTTGAAGGAATGTTTTAAAATGTTACCCAGAGAACAGCAAGTTCTTCAGCGTTACACTGCAAAAATATTCATGTATCATACAGTATCAAGCATATGTTCAAGGACTTAAAAACTGAATTTGAGTGTTTTCTGGTTTCTTTTTACTGTCTCTAATTTTAGTAAGTCAGGATAAATTTGTTTTATTATTAAGACAGAAAAAAAAAATTAATTTGATAACTATATTTTAGTTATCCTATACCTTGAAAATTGTGGTTTCTGAAGGTGCTGTAGCCTGTGGGTAGCTGTTGGATGCAGAATGATGCCGCCATTGGCTGAGAAGCAAGGGAGGACAGGTATCAGTGTGAACAGTTGGTTTGCAAGAAGCTCATTGATCTCTAACTGGCAGTAAGAATGCCTGAAGACATGCAGGAAGCTTCCAAGGAATATGTTTTCATCTGTTTATATTTCAGCTTTCACAACCAATCATCTGTGTTCTACTAAGGCAGTCAGTAGCTAAGTACCTGAGGTTTCTCCAACTGTTTCAAACTGAGATGTGAACTAAAACTGCTGCCTTTCACAGGGTGAGGTAGTACAGGTAGTCTGATGGTAAAAGTGCAGCTGGTATCAGTTATACTGTGGAAAGAAACCCATCAGCTGGTTTATGTGGCAAGGCCACAGTCAGAGATGACATTGAAGATTTGAAACTGTATAGCTGTTTCTGTGTCAGTACTGTTTGGGGTAGAGCTTGCATCTCTCTTGGTCGGTGTAAGTAGATCTTTTCGCTGGGATTACAGGGAAAGAAACTATTAAAAAACCTGAAAAAGGCAAAAAGCTGATTCCTTCAGGCCCAGGGACTTCTTGTTATCATAGTACCTACCTTCTTGTGATACTTTTATACATTACAGAAAGGACTTTAGCCTGAATAATGCCAAGTTATGATAGCCATTACTGTATTTGTGTAAGTCTGTGTCAGAGTTTGCTGGACATCCAATTCCAACATGACTGAAATTCTTAGTTTACAAAAACTATGTTCCACTGGAAAACCAGAAATAGTACTCAAAATCATAGAATCAACTGCTTGGAAGATCGTCCAGTCCAACCTAACATCCAGCCCTATCCAGTTAACTAGACCATGGCACTAAGTGCCTCATCCAGGCTTTTCTTGAAAACCTCCAGGGAAGGTGACTCCACCACCTCCCTGGGCAGCCCATTCCAATGCCAATCACTCTCTCTGGCAAGAACTTCCTCCTAACATCCAGCCTATACTTCCCCTGGCACAACTTGAGGCTGTGTCCCCTTGTTCTGTTGCTGGTTGCCTGGGAGAAGAGACCGACCCCCACCTGGCTACAAACTCCCTTCAGGTAGTTGTAGACAGCAATGAGTTGTAGACACCCCTGAGCTTCCTCTTCCCCAGGCTAAACAACCCCACCTCCTTCAGTGTCTCCTCATAGGGTTTGTGTTCCAGGCCTTTCACCAGCTTCATTGCCAGGAATAAGTGTTCAGATTGAATAAAGAGTCTTAAGATTATATTAGTGCTACTGTTTAGAAATAAATCTGTGGAATCATGTAGATAGTGGCTAGCAAATGGAAGGGGGTTTGGGCTGTAAAATATTTTGGTTTGGAGGAAGGTTACTGTTTGCTTTGTTCTGTGTTGTTTGGTTTTTGTTGGCTTGGTTTGTTTAAAAGTTAAAAAAATACAAGTAAAAAAAACCCACACAAACACAAAAAACAACCACTGCTCTGAATACCTCCAGTTTTGGAGTAAGTGTAAGGAGTAGCTTCTGAGTACCATGGCTTTCCCATGGTTACTGAGCATCTGAGCACCAGAGCTGCTCAATTACAGGAACTTTCACTTAATGTCTTTCCTCAAATATGTCAGTTAACTTTAGCAATTAGAAGTCTGGGATTATTGCTTAATAGAAGTGGAAGGTAGTGTGGCAGTCACCATGCAGTAAAGTGAAAGAACATAACCAGATAATCCTTGGCATTTAAAATGTCCACTTCTAAAGGGGGGGGGGCGGAAACAACCAAACAAGATAGAGTATTCCTTAGTGGGGTTCCAATATGTGGGATTCTCAGTTTGTATAAAAAAAACATCTCTCTCCTCTGGAATAACGAGGATGACTTAAATTACTTAAGCCACTTCCAAATAAATGGTGGCTTGCCTTGTTGAGAGTGTTTCTTGACCCTCTTAGTTGCCAGTCTTTAACTTTCAAGATTAGTAGTAATTACAGGTTTAAATGCTTCCTCTCCTTCCAGGTTAATGTACTGTAAATCACTGTCTATTACTTATATAATTATAGTCTCTATTTAGCCGTTGGATTTGTGAAGTATCCATTCACAGCACAGTATCCCGAACTGGAATTATGTTCTTAAGCTTCAGGCTGACCCATTTTGTCCATCTGTAACTTTTTACATGCAGATCATAAATTTGTCTGGCTTTCAGTATGCAGATTACTCAGTTAAATACTCTTTATACGGGAGAAACTTTTCATTGCTATAGCTTTTAATCCAAAGAAACATAAATGTGTATTCAAATCGAGAATGTGTATCTTAAATTTGTTCAAAACACTGGATGTGGTACTGCTTGCTTTGCCTCTGGACAGTTACTTTAATATTTTGTAAGTATTGAAATCCAGTGTCTTGATCCTGGAAATTTTTGCTGTGTGTAATTTCACATGTATTAGTCAAATACAGATGGGAATACTTAAGTGAAAAATAAAGCACATGCAGAAATTTCTCATCAAGTCTGAAGCTCTGTAGAATTTTTTAAAGGGTAAGTTTGGCTCTGTAACTGTTGAAATGTTAGCCGTAAGTGGTATTGTAATTGGTCAACATAAGAATGTTTATAAGCAGTAGTTTAGCGTTAGTTATTTCTTAACAGTAACCTAAAGTGTATTTGGACTTGGTAATTTAGGTTCACATTAGTTTCAAATTACAATTGGTGGGTTTATGTTGTTGTGAGCATACTTTCAGTTTTCTGAAGATTCCTTATTCTGGAAACTATTGATGGCAAAAGTAATGCTGGCTTATTAATTGTGTATTTGAAGTTTGAACTGTGCAGCCTAATTTCACCTTACCTGCAAGCACTAAATAGTTGTGGAGCATCAGAGGGATTATTAAGGTGTAAAGCACAGGAAGTGAAAATTGGGAGGTAAAAATTGTCAAACTTTTACTACATAGGTACCCCGGTCAAACAAAAATA
The DNA here is from genome assembly GCA_013400475.1 of Tricholaema leucomelas. NCBI lineage: Eukaryota > Metazoa > Chordata > Aves > Piciformes > Lybiidae > Tricholaema lacrymosa > Tricholaema leucomelas. The sequence goes on along the minus strand of WAAF01004059.1, from coordinate 797,433 downwards.
ACACAGCACAAGGACTGTATAAGGCAAGGCAATCTTTGTCTGAAAAGGTTGTATAGCAGTGATACAGATAGTGAATTAAAGACTGCAACCAAAAGGTGCACATATTCTGTCTGTCGTTTTTCTTGCCTTACTTTATTGCTGAAGATGAAGCCTGGTCTCAGGATATTTGAGGTTTCTGAAATGTTTTTAATAGGTATCACAGAAGAGAGAAACCAGAAGTTTCTTATCAGCTTCATCTTGAGTGATTAAACAATGAATAAATATCCAATGAGATATTTATTTGGTTTTAAATGTACTGTTATTTTTTTCATATTGTTTATTCATGTTGGTGAAGTGTATGGCCAGTGTTTCGCTTTGCCATGCTGGCCATAGTTCACCAGACAGACTCCTGCAAGGGCTGAAATAGATGGGTGAAAGTCTAACTCTTGTACACGTGAAAGAAACATTCAAAATAGTGTTACAAATTGACTAAATAGTTTCTTGAGATATTTCTTGTGTGAATAAAGTTTTAAACGATCTTGAATAGCTGGGTTTCATTACTGCAGTCAGTTGTGTCTGAGGAAGCTCTTAGTATAAAAATGGACTTTGTAAAGTGGCAGCTCACAGGTTTAGAAGGTGGCTCTGCCTTAAATCTAATGCTGAAATCAAAAATCCACTCATTAATCTCTAAAATTAAATCCAGAGTATTTCTGCAGATGGGGCATGGTATTCTTTACAGATACTGAGCTCTCTGGGGAGTTCCCTGAGGCATTTTTTTCAAGCTTTTTTTCCCATGCAGTATCTATTTCTGGCCAAGGCAAGTATGCATCACTGTTGCAATTTTGTTAAATCCTGTCAAGTCTAGTGTGGTTTACTGCGGTTCCTTTATATTCCTGAAAGTTGTTTATAAATTTGCTATGCCCCATATCTGGGAATTGAAAATGGGGAGGAAAGTGAAGTCCACTACAATGTGACTATATTATAACCACTTATTTTTACTTTTCAGATGTTCCTCCTGCTGATCAAGAAAAGCTTTTTATCCAGAAGTTACGACAATGTTGTGTACTTTTTGACTTTGTTTCTGATCCACTAAGTGACCTAAAGTGGAAGGAAGTAAAACGAGCAGCTTTAAGTGAAATGGTAGAATATATCACACACAATCGCAATGTGATTACAGAACCTATTTACCCCGAAGTAGTACATATGGTAAGTAGTTTAACAATGAGAACTGTCTTAACATTACTTCATTCCCAGTTGTTTCTTCAGATGTACCAAGTTAAGAAATCTTAGTGAATTCTTTAAAAAAGATCAATTCTTTTTGCATATCTGCAAAATGGTAATATAGCAGTGCCTTTAAATCCCATTGTTGAAATTGATTCTTCACTTCATAAGGCAGAAACTAGACACATAGATGAAGTAGAAGTACATTATGATTTAAGTTGGTAAAAACTAAATCTGTTTAATAATAAGAGGTTTTTTCCCTCCAGATTTTTATTTTTTTAATATCTGTGTTTAAAAATAGGGAGGAAAGTTAAGTCCCTCTAACTGTTAAAAAAATACTGAATACAAAACTGAAAATCTAAAAAAACTTTAGAAAAATAGTTAAAATCACCTGTCTGGGTTTAACACTTAATCTTATATAATGCATTACCACCAATCCATTTATTTTGTATTCAGAGAGTCAAACTTTGACAGATGAGGTTTCTGCTGGAAGAATCTGTGAGAGCCATTCACACCTGCATTGTTTCTCCTTTCTCACTACCCAAATCTTAGCCATCTTAGACCTAGTTTGTTTTTATGTTGTGCTTAAGTCCAGTCCAGAGGAGGAGGCTGTGAAACTACAGCAGTCTTTCAGCTTTTATTGTGGTGACTGAACCCCAGTTGCCTGGAGTAACAGTTGGTTTGAGGTCTGTAGATGTCTTCAATACACTGAGAACAAAAGCATCTTTTGAAATTCCTGTCTACTAAGCCTACAAAAAACTGTTGATCGTGTGTGATGTGAAGGGTTTTTTCCTGAGACTTTTCAGCTTGGAGTGACTTTTCACGGAGATGAGAAAACAGTGTGTTTTAAACATAAATATTTAGAATAGAATAGAATAGAATCAATCAGGTTGGAAGAGACCTCCAAGATCATCCAGTCCAAACTATCACTCAGCCCTATCCAGTCAACTAGACCATGGCACTAAGTGCCTCAGCCAGTCTTTTCCTGAACACCCCCAGGGATGGTGACTCCACCAGCTCCTTGGGCAGCCCATTCCAATGGCAATAACTCTCTCTGTGAAGAACTTCCTCCTAACATCCAGCCTATACTTCCCTTGGCACAACTTGAGACTGTGTCCCCTTGTCCTGTTGCTGGTTGTCTGGCAGAAGAGACCAACCCCCACCTGGCTACAACCACCCCTCAGGTAGTTGTAGACAGCAGTGAGGTCTGCCCTGAGCCTCCTCTTCTCCAGGCCAAACAACCCCAGCTCCCTCAGCCTCTCGTCATAGGGTTTGTGCTCCAGGCCCCTCACCCGCTTTGTTGCCCTTCTCTGGACACCTTCCAGCACCTCAACATCTCTCTTGAGTTGAGGAGCCCAGAACTGGACACAGTACTCAAGGTGTGGCCTGACCAGTGTTGAGTACAGGGGAAGAATAACCTCCCTTGTCCTACTGGCCACACTGTTCCTGATACAGGTCAGCATGCCATTGGCCCTCTTGGCCACCTGGGCACACTGCTGGCTCATCTTCAGCCTACTTAGTAAAATTTGTGGCCCTTCCACAAGTTGGAGACTGCGACTTGTTCAAAAGATTCTAAGGATGTATAGCATGAAAGATGATGCTTATTCTGAAGATAGTTTATTATCCGAATCAGCCATCAATATTTACTGATAAAGAATTTAATGGGAATTTCAGAGTATATGAGGATTATGTGTAACTCAAGACATCACACATGTATAGAAAGCGTTGAGGATTGTTGATGAGCTGTAGGATCATAGCTTTTCCCACCTCTTGGTAGCTTATTTATATCTCTGGTATTGCTTTGGATAGCTCCTGAGTACTTGTCAGACATTGCTCAATGTAAGAGGTCTTATCTGTCGATAACATTTGCCTGATGTGGCTGCATTATCTGTCAAACAGTTGTGGCAGAAATACATTTGGCTGAAGAGAGTATATGCTTTACTTGCTTTTACATGCAGCTAATGGGAATAAAATCTGCACTTTTTAAAAATAAATCATAGTGTAGAATTTGGCCACTGTCTGAAGTGCCAGCATTTTGCTGTGAGCACACAGCATCTGTCTGACAGTTCAAATGAATTTAAAATGCTTTCTAGGTACATGATTCTAAAGGCTGTGGGATTTTCTTGCATGTGACTTCTGTAGCACTCTGGTAGACACTTGTCAGCAAAGGCATATGGACTAGTACTTTGAGGTTGAATTCAGATAGCAATTTTTTAGGCTGCTTTAGTTGGAACAGTTTTCTTCTGATGATCTCTTTTGAGACAACTGTATTCCTCCTGCAGTACTGTTGCCAAATTCTTTCATGCAGGTACATGTAGACTGAGTTGTACTTCTGCTAAGTTTTAGTAGCAGATTTGAGTTATCGTGTGGATTCTAAGGGGAACATCTAATGTCTTTGTGCACTTCCAAGAGACACTGATAAATGGTGTGCTGCTGCCACCACTGAATTACATTGATAATTTTACTGAAAGGACTATTTCTTATGGGAACGAATAAGAAAAATTCAGATTTGAGAATTGTTCTTGGTTTGAAAAGTTTGTGGAGCTGGTAGGTAACTAGCGTAAAACTGTGACTTTACTGTGCCACTCTATTCATCTTCACAATTTGGAAGTTACTTTTATGTAGATATAGCTATACATGTATATATATGTCTAATTATGGGGGTTTGTTAACATATTAAGGCAAATGCTTAGGGCAATGAATTGTACAAGTTACCTGTTTAATAATGATACGTTTCCTTTTCAATTGCTTCAAGTCTTTCTCTCTGACAAGAGAATAATATGCCTTATTGTGTGGTTGTTTTTATTCTTCAGTTGTAGGGCTCATGACATGTTCATCCACTCCCACCTTCACCATTCTTTTCGCACTTCACGTGTCCTCTGCTAAGTTCTAGTAAGGTCTTGTCTTTAAACAATCTATTCATCTAGTGGCTTAGTTAAGTTATTTAATGTTAAGCATAAGTCTTTTTTGAAAAGAGATTAATTTCTGAAACAGAGTTAGTGTTATTCAGAGGGAATGCAAGTGTTTCTTCCTCTTGTTTGTCAGCACCAGCTGATAGGTCCTTCAAATTCTTTTCCTATGACATACTTGCTCAAAAATGTAAAATGTTTTAATTAAACACTTGTATGGCAAGTTCCATTTCTCAGATATAATAAAGGTTGCAGGAACTTAGCTGTTCTCAAAACCATGTGACAGTCAAATGTCTGAATAAATCTTGTAAATAATAAATTTAAGGGTTTTTTTAATGAAAGCATCTGTTACAGATTCTTACTTAGAAAATAATATATATTGGTGTATTTGGGGTTTTATTAGGTTGGCTTTTGAAGAAAACAGCCTTTATGAGACTGTCCTGTTGTGCACTAGTTTATCAGAAGCACAGGGAGGGTATTCATTTAGTAGAACTTCTTGAGAATTGCTAACTATGTAGGATACAGACTCAAATTCATGCCACTTTCCACCTCAGGGAAAGTTGGGCAATATCTGTATTGTACCTGTTTTAACAGGAACTGTGAAAGTGAACATCCCTATGAATATTCTGCTCTGCTGAGACCCCACCTGCAGTACTGCATCCAGTTCCAGAGCCCCTATTACAAGAGGGATGGGAACATGCTGGAGCATGTCCAGAGAAGGGCTAGGAGGATGATCAGAGGGCTGGAGCACCTCTCCTATGAGGACAGACTGAAAAAGCTGGGGAGGGACTTTTTAGTCAGGTAGTGATAGGACTAGGGGGAATGGAGCAAAGCTGGAGGTGGGGAGATTCAGAGTGGATGTGAGGAGGAAGTTGTTGAGCATGAGAGTGGTGAGAGCCTGGAATGGGTTGCCCAGGGAGGTGGTTGAGGCCCCATCCCTGGAGGTGTTTAAGGCCAGGCTGGATGGGGCTCTGTTCAGCCTGCTGTAGGGTAGATGATCCTTGTGGTCCTTTCCAACCCTGACTGATTCTATATTCTCTTCTGCAGTTAGCCAGCCAGAGGGTATTGAGAAGAGGCTAAAGCACTACTGAATGGGGAAGTCCAGGGTTGTAGCATTTTGCAGTGCTCTGAGAAACAAATAGATCAAAAGTACATATAAGTATGGCTTAATTATTTTTGTAGGTTCTACTCTATTTTGTAGAGTAATTTCCTTAGTGAAGTTGTACTTGTAGATGGCTCTTTTTTATTAATTAATAATTTATAGGAACAGGTCTAATTTTATTTAGCAACTGAAGTCGTTTTCACAGCAACTTTTCATGAATTATAAAAATGAAATTACATAGTTATACCCATGGGAAGTTTTTTTTGTTTGGTTTGGTTTTTTGCTTGGGTGTTTTGCAGGGGTTTTTTGTCTGGTTTTGGTTGTGTTTTTTACTCTGATCTTTGATCTGGAATAAGACACTGTACTGTGAACAGAAGTGGACTATTTGTGACTCTAGCTACTAGGATGTCTTTATTCACATGAATACAGAAGGCACAGACTGAGATTTTATAGCTTCTCATTCAGAGCTGTTCATGCCAGGTTTCCCTTAGGCTGCTCAGCAGAAGGGAGAGGAAAATGTTTAATAATCTCTTATACTTATTTGCTTGGAAATATTATGCAGTGTTAAACAAAATGGGTCATCAGAAAAACAGGATGCATAACTACTATCACAGTAAACATCTGTGAAAGTGGTAAAAATGCAGGTTGTTTAATTTTCTTATGTCCTTTGGAGACAAGTTTCATCAGTGCTAACAGCATAGAGAATTTTAGCAAACTAGCCCACTCTTTGTAAAGACTCACATTTCATAAAAACAGGAGCACTTGTGAGATTTTTTTATGGGAGAGAGCTGTGGAGGGGATGTGTTTTAAGTTCTGCTATGTTTACATAGTACTTCTGTGAGAAATAAACTGTAGAGGAAATTAGACTTTGCAGCTTGTTTTGTCTGTTTAGACGGGTTAAGCCCAGCAGGCAACTAGGCTCCACAGAGCCACTTGCTCACTCCCCTTCAGGTGAGATGGGGGAGAGAACCAGAAGGATAGAAGTGAAAAAACTCAAGGGTTAAGATAAAGACAGCTGGTAAAGCAGAAGACACACAAACCAAGAAATTCATTCACTTCTTCCCATCAGCAGGGAGGTATTTGTCCATCTCCAGGAAAGCAGGACTCCCCATATGTTACTTGGAAAGTCAAACACTGTCACTCCAAATATGTTCCTTGCACCTCCTTCCTCCTCCATCTTTATATACTGAGTATGACATCAGATGGTATGGAATGTCCCTTTGGTTAGTTAGAATCAGCCGTGCCCCCTCCTGATTTCTTGTGCATCCCCAGCCTACTCAACTGGTGGTGTGGTGTGAGAGGCAGAAAAGACCATGACATTGTGTAAGCACAGCTTAGTTATAAGGAAAACATCTCAGAATTGTCAACGCTGTTTCCAGCCCAAGTCCAAAACACAGCCTCCTGTTAGCTACTGTGAAGAAAATTAACTCCATTCCAGCCAAACTCAGCACATTCTTCACACCTTAATTGACATCCTCAGTACCCAGTGCATCCTCATTAAACAACCCCCTGTTGCCATCCCATCCTTTGATATGATATGCAGATATCATTCCTTTAGTTTATGGACAGTGTCTGTAAAATGTCCATAAATATCTGCAAATCATCTCTTTGAGTTTGCTTAGTTCATAACTTGGCTCTGTCTGTTACAGTGATTGCTCAAAACAGAAGAGGTGGTGTATTGCATAGAGTTACTGGGCATCAAAGGCAGCTCAGGACATGTCACTGCTGCACTTAACTGCTTCTTGTAAAGCTGTCCTCCAATGGTTCAGATGGTTCTTGCTCTAGTAATTCCTAGAAAATGTAACTGAGTTCATGGGTTATGACAATGTAAAGATACAGCCATTAAAATCTCTGCCCCTGGGAGAGGAATTCTCTGGGACAGGTTATGGGGTTTAACATTGCAATGAGCTCCTTCCCTTGCTTGCCCTCACTCCAGCTTGACTTGACCACAGACTACGATCCCTTAGAGGTGTACTTACTTCAAGTGGAGCCTTATCTATGAGCCACAGCTTCTTCAGGGGTGTACCTGCTGCAGAATAGACTTATCCACAGCCACAGTTGCTTTGAGATGCACATGTTCCAGCATGACCTTCTTCATGGGCCGCAACATCTTCAGAGACAGACTTGTTCCAGCATGTCTTTTCTCCCAGCCACACTCCCTTCAGGGATGTACCTGCTCTGTTGTGGGCTTATCCATAGCCTCATGCACAGCCACTGATGTCTCGGGGCATACCTGCTGCAGCATGGACTTACCCAACAGCCACAGAACAGTGCCTTCCCCAGTGCAGACATACTCTTCACCCACAATCCCTGCAGAGGTATACCTGTTGCAAAACAGATACAACCATGATCACAGATGCTACAAGATGTACCTGCTTTGGCATTGGTTTATCCATAATCACTTTGACACTTCCTGCTCGGGCATGGACTCACCCACAGCTGAAAGTCCCTTTGATTTGAGTTTGCACTGAGGTTTCAGCCTCTCCTGTATAGAAGCACCAAAACGGCGGCAAATGCTGCTACTGTCTCAAACATTTCAAGCCCCACGTTAGGTGCAGAACTATCATGTTGTAACCTTGGACAGCAGTAAAGCCCCACACAGCCTCTTGCTGACTCCTGCAGTGGGTTGGGGCAGAGAATCAGAAGTAAGAAAAACCTCATGGGTTTAGATAAAGACAGCAAGTGAAGCAAAAGCCATGCAAATAAGCAAAGCATGAAAAAGGAATTATTTCCCTACTTTCCTTTGGGCAGAACAGGAAAAACAGAGCTCTAGCACTTATAACAGTTACTTGGAAAGTCAAGTGCCATCACTCCAATTGTCTTCCCCTTCATTCTTCTTCCCCAAGCTTTATATACTGAGCATGATGTCACATGGTCTGGATATCCCTTTAGTCAGTTGTCCCAGCTGTGTGCCTTCCCAATTTCTTGTGCAGTCTCCTACAACAACACCCCTGTGTTGTTTCCAGCGCAAATCCTTTCAGGTTTATGTCTTCACTGAGAGATGCTGCACTCTGATTTGAGCAGGATATAAAACAAAACAGATCAAATAGGGCTTCACTGATTCCACTGCTCATGGGGCAGATTGTTCGGGTTTGGGTTTTTAACTCTTTACATTTTGTAATGTCTTATATAACCTGTCTTCTTTATAGCAAGAACCTGAGACTTTCTCATCTAGAGAAGGCTGTTGATTATTCCATTGACTTAACACTAGCAAGATTTAAGTCTCCAGCCTAGCCTTCCTGGGTTTGTTTTCCTGGAAGACCATTGATAGACCATTGATTATTGTAGATTTTCACCATAAATTTTTAAACAAAAGTTGGAGGTTGTTGCTTGATGTCCATGCTTTCCAAAGGGGGAACATGAAGATATTTTGGCTTTATTTTTAATTCTTTGAAAGAGTAATTGACTCTGATATGCCAGTCTGTGTCTGTATCAGACCTCCCTCTTAGCTGCTGAAATGAAGAAGGAATTCTAAAGAAAATGGAGCATCATCAGGATGACTTTTCCTTCATGGGAACATGATGTAAGCCTTGCTGATTTAGTGGTGCAGTTTGATACTGCCTCCCACTGTCTGCTCTGCCATCTGTCACATGTGAGATGGCAGCACAGCACATACATATGCTCCTTGGCCCTGCCAGTTAATAGGTAATTCGCAGCATTATTTTAAACTGTGAATGGAGGTGTTAATGAGAAGTCAGAATGTGGAAGGGAAAATGTGGCATTCTGTTGCTTTTCTCAGAATCCCCCCAAAGATGGGTGGAATGCATTCCTCTGGGAAGTAGCATCTTTCAGCTGAGACAGCTTAATCTTTCAGGCTTTGCATAAATCTTCAAATGATCAGCAAGTAAACTCTGATGCTGTTTAAAAATAAACAAAAATACCAGACTAACCAATAAACCCCCTCAGTTAAATCTAATTAAATAATAAAAACATATGTACAGCACATGTAATTGTATTCTGCAGTGGAATTTAAATGTAATAAAGACTCTAATGAACATAAAGAATAGAATTTATATGTGGTATTGTAGTCGATCTTGTATTCTGAGTAGCTATGAGGTAAGTAAACTTGCACTTATCAGGTTTAGGATTTTATTCCTTAAACTGAGCTGTGTTTTATGCTTGCTGAAAGAGTAGGAACCCTTCAGCTGATGAAATAAAATGTTCTTTTACATCCTCAAATGAGACATGCAGTTCACTGCAAGCTCCAGTGGAGGGTTGATTTTTTTTTTTTCTAGCTGATCCTAGAAATGTCCTGTACTGGCGTGTTTGCTGAGCCAAGTAGTAGTTTTCTTTAAAAGGCTCTGTATGTGTTTCTGCTGCTCCTAATGAGGTAGCCTTTTACAAAGAATTTTCTTTTTTCCTGGCAAATCAGCTTCCCTGCCCTGTTGTTTCTGACTTTTCCTAGACTTAAGGAATGTAATCTCAGCTTTTCCACTAAATACTTGCAAGAAGATATCTCCAGTCTGTTACAACAATAAAATATCAATAACAATGTAAAAGTTAACTTTTAATAGTACTTATACTACTCCAGGATGGAGCAGATGTGTGCCTCATGCTGAAGGTCCGTGCAGCCAACTCCAGCTGCTTTGACAAATCAGTTTTATGCAGGCTATACCTCTGCATTCAGCATGGTCAGCATTCTCATTGTGAGGGAATAGTTACCAAAATTTAAAACATCATATTTCTATAAAGCACAAAATAATCTGTGTATTTGGAAGCAAAATTTACTTTAGTGTTGTAAGAAAGAAGAGTCTTGAAGAACATTTCTTTATGGAGACTAATATACTCAGTTGCGACAAAGCGTTAGGACAGTACAACTCTGTGGTTTTGTTTTGGCAGTCTTATTTTTAAGTTTGTTCAAGCTGCTCAGAGACTGAGGCATTTGTCTCAAAGAATCGTTTTGAAGTGGCAAAGGTAGATTTGAACCATATAGTAATTTAAATTTATCTTTTGGGGGTTTGTTTGTAGTCCTATTTATTTTATTATTCTGTTCAAAAGTAAGTTTGGTCTACTTGATATGGGTTTGTTAATGAGCAAGCAAGAAAATAGAACAAGAAAGTCTCTATTATGTGCACTTAAGCAGCTAAATAGATTATTTTTTTCTACTTGCTCAGCAATTTGGTTGTGTCCTACCAACATCTGCCCTGCCTAATATTGTGAATTTATCTGTATGTCAGCAAGTCCTCCATGAGGATGCTACACAATTTTCAAAGGTTTAAGAATTCAAACAGTGTGAAAGATCAAAGAATTAAGATGTGCATTTCTCTGTCATCAATGCCCCTGTGAGGAGCATGATTGAAGAGAAATACCACAAAGAGAGGGAGGGAGAAAGTTGGATTTCAGGTATTTCCACATGTTTATACCTGCAGTGTGAAATAGAAGTAATATTTTACAGAGTATAATTGCAGGTAATCTTTTTCCATCTCTGCTACTGACTTCCATTTTTGCAGGTTGCTGCAAAGCCTTGTAACATGTGTATAAAATGTTTGTGTATAGATTATTTCTGCTTGGATTTTCACAGTGTGTGTGCATGTAAAGAGATCAGAGCAATATACTCATAAAGCGCATCCTGACAGCAGGTTTGCTCTTTAAAGAGTAGTGCATGAAAATGTGTTCCCCAGGTTAGAAATCTTTCAAAGAGGAGTTAATATATATCTCATTGTTTAAAAATACTGGATTTTCAAGCTCGTACTGTTGCAAATACTAATTAATGTAGTTCACATAAAGAATTCTCAATCAAAACTATCTTTGAAGTCTTTTTAAAGTCATTCACATGTTTCAGAGTTCTTAAAGGCACATGCATGTGTTTTCAGTTTGCAGTTAATATGTTTCGAACACTACCACCATCTTCCAATCCAACGGGAGCAGAGTTTGATCCAGAGGAAGATGAACCAACCTTAGAAGCTGCTTGGCCTCATTTACAGGTATTTAATGAAGACTAAGATGTCATAGTCTTAACAGAATTTTGACATTAATTGTTAACCTAAAAAAAATCTATTTGTAGATCTTAATTACACTTTTTTACACTATTTAAAATATATTTATTGAATGTAAATAGTCTTTTTTTAGTATTTCAGTTAAGGATATTAGAGGTTAAAGACTCATTTCTTGTGGTGTAGATGTAACTGTTGTGATTTTAAATGAGCTTCTGTTTGTCACCATGAGTGCTTTGATCAGACTCTGGCACAGCTCTATCTTTGAGAGCTATCGTGACAGAAGGGAACAGAGAATATTCAAAATACCTGCTTCTGGGCCTGATGAATATTAGATTACTGTATGTCATTTGAGTAAAATCCAGTGATGGAGCTAATCAGAATTTCAATGCAGCTTAAAGAATCTTAAGTAGTTGTACTTTGTCAGGAGAGCAAGAGCAAAGCTTTCAGTGTTTGGTATAAAAAGCAATATAAAAGCATAGAGCAACTAACTAATAATTTCATGTGTTGCTTATAGAGTGGTTCCTTGTTTAGACACTAATGCTGGATTTTATTGTTTTTGTTTTCAGCTTGTTTATGAATTTTTCTTAAGATTTTTAGAATCTCCAGATTTTCAACCTAATATTGCTAAGAAGTATATCGATCAGAAGTTTGTATTACAGGTAAGGTGAAAAAAAGGAACTTTAATTTTCTTTTTATGTAACTTCAAGCTCTAAATTATTTTTGTAATGCATTACATTCAAGTAATGTGGATCTTTCCTCTCTGCAGCTTTTAGAGCTCTTTGACAGTGAAGATCCTCGTGAAAGAGATTTTCTTAAAACAACTCTTCACCGAATATATGGGAAATTCTTAGGCCTAAGGGCTTACATACGGAAACAAATTAATAATATATTTTATAGGTATGTATATCTTTGTATTGTGGTGCATGTGATCAGGAATACAGCTGAAATATTCAAAGACACTGATAGCAGTTTTTAAAAATTCTTAGTTTGTACCCAATGTCATTAAACAATAATTAACACCAGATTTAAATTAGAGTAGTCTTGCACACAGCGTAAATTTGGCAGCTGAAATTTAGGTTAGTGCATGATTCAATTTGATATCTTTATCTGTGAGGCTTCTTTTTCTTACTGGTTAGAGCATAATGCCTTAATAAAATGCAGTGCTTCATAAACTTCATAAACCACCAGGAGGGAAGCTGTAGCCAGGTGGGGATCAGTCTCTTCTCCCAGGCAACCAGCAACAGAACAAGAGGACACAGTCTCAGGTTGTGTCGGGAGTGGTATAGGCTGGATGTTAGGAGGAAGTTCTTCCCAGAGAGAATGATTTGCCATTGGAATGGGCTGCCCAGGGAGGCGGTGGAGTCGCCATCCCTGGAGGTGTTCAAGAAAAGCCTGGATGAGGCACTTAGTGCCATGGTCTAGTTGATTTGCCAGGGATCGGTGCTAGGTTGGACTGGATGATCTTGGAGGTCTCTTCCAACCTCAGGGATTCTATGATAATGCAGAAGTTAGGCATAAGTGAATGGCAGAGATTTGGGATTTTCTGGAAGGCACGTATTTACTGCCTTGTCTTTCCTCAGAACTGAGATGTACCATTTAGACCTCAATGATTTTTTTTTTTTTTAATTGCTATGGAATGAATTGTGGCATTATTGTCAAATAAACCAAAAAATAACTGCATTACCAAAGCTATTTAGAAGCGTGGGTTTACTGCCGTTATATTGAGTGTGAATCGAGATTATGGCAGCCTTTTTTTGTCTTTTAGCTTTGATACACATCTGATTTCTACCAATAATTATATTTGGTATCAGGATTGCACTCCTCTCATTGTACTTCCTTTTCTTCTCTACCAGTGTTGTTTACATCCCAAAGTAAATGTGTGATGCTATCCTTCTCTTAGAATAGCAAAAAGCTGCCACGCGCTCCATGCCATCTCATGAATGGCACCTAGCAGTGCCAGCTGTAGATGGAGTTTATCTTCCCTGCCTATGCTAATGAGTCAGCCTTTGGAAGAGATACAGAGAGGCTACTTTTAAATAATTAGTAAACCTTCACTGTCTTGTAGAGAACTGCATTTGACTGGATCTGTCACAAGCTAGTGTGTCTTGAGGAAAAGTACAGGTGTATCTTTAAAACACATAAGCAGTTTTTAAATCCCATACAGTTTTTATTACATTAATTCCAAAATGCATCAGTTCTGTAAAATACCTGAACTAGATGGTGCAACAACACAGCACACTGAAATGCATTTCTGAATAGTGTTTTTGTTTGCTGCTTCTTGCACTTGACTTTTAGGGATTCAGAATCTCCAAACAGATAATTCTGGCGCAAGGCTTTTGAAAGACAAAGAAATATTTTGGTCATTAGATCACCTTTGTAAGAGTTTGTGTGAAAAATATGTTTTCAATCTGAACTTTGTGTGGCAAATTGCATAACTTGCACTGTACAATCTCCCTTTTCCTACCAAGTCATGGAGGGGAAAAAAGTGTTAACAGAAAACCTCAGTTGTGTAATATTCGGGAGCTAGAACTTCAAACATTTTGCATCCACATGTGAGCTATTGTTCCTGGAGCACCAGGGAGGAAAATTGTTTCAGCTTCTGAATTAGTGGGTTGTGTATGATGAGTTTGTAAAGTATGTATAGAGTTTTTCAAAACACTTCATGCTCTTCCTTTTCTTGCACTCTCTCATGCAAGTCATTGATTTGCTACTGTGCTTATTTAACAAACACGTGATCTTTCTCTTTTAGTTACTGACCAGATTTGCATGAGTTCCATTTCATTAGTGCATTAATCTTACTATTTTTTCTAATGTAATTCATTTTTTTACGTTACTGAAGCTTTATGTTCCTACTAATGCAGTCCAAAACTTTTCATATTGTTGTCTTTAGTTTTGCTTGGAGTTACTGTTGTAAATTACACGGAAAGGTCTTTAAGGAGGAAAAGTCACATCAAATACTCTGAATTAAAAGCAGCTGTTAGTATGCCAATCTGTTTCAACTTAAAAAATACTATTTTGTAAGAAGTGAAATTATTTTTTTATGTGTATATTTTTATAACTGTTTACAAAGTACCTGAAGTTGTGCATAGAACATTTTTCAATACTTTTATACTTGAATGATTGGGAGAGGTAAGCAGGATCATTGCCTAGTAAATTATGGCGCTCCATCAAAAGAAACTTCAGGAAAAATTTGCTTCTTCTGTTCATTACAGACCCTTTTGTATGCATGAAAGTCTGTAATGCCGAAGTAGTAACTGTCTGAACACCTTGTGCTTGCATGTGCTATAGCTATACAGCTAAAAGCTGTAGCATTTAATTATGCCAGATGCTTGTGTTATTTTAATATTTAAAGCATTGTTTGCTTTGTGAAAATTTGCATTATTAAAATGGCATAGAATATGAAGATTGGAAAAAGCTCAAGTGCATGCTGCTTTGTTAAATGTGTGAGAAAAATGGCAAGCAAGTGTGAATCTTTAAAACAGCTTGATATGTTCTTTGTTTATGTTCCCACAAAGTTTCTTTTTCATTGCATATTTCCTTTTTACTGAGTGACTAAAACCTGGGAGGTCAAAGCTACCTGTAATGTTAGGTGGGGATGTTAGTGATAGATTTGTATCTCTCTTCAGCAGTAATCATGTAAAACTTCTCATTTATTTAGATTTATTTATGAAACAGAACATCACAATGGCATAGCAGAATTACTGGAAATACTGGGAAGGTGAGTTGTGGGTTTTGTTTAATTAAATTCATTTGGTCTTCAGAGTAGACTTTAAAATCAAGTTGGCAACAGGAAATGATTGATTTGAGACAAGATTAAAGTAGCGGCAGCTCCCAGGGAGGTGATAAAGTCGCTGTCCCTGGAGGTGTTCAAGAAAAGGAGGTGTTCCTGATCTAGGGTAGGGTGTCCCTGCCCATGGCAGGGGAGTTGGAACTAGATGATCCTTGTGGTCCCTTCCAACTCTGACTAATTCTATGAAAAGCCTGGATGAGGCGCTTAGTGCCATGGTCTTGTTGATTGTCTAGGGCTGGGTGGTAGGTTGGACTGGATGATCTTGGAGGTCTCGTCCAACCTGATTGATTCTATGATACTAGCTTCATACTATATGTCAAAGCTGTAATAAAGGAGTAAGTTTTGTGTAACATTGCTGAGATTGCCACAAGGGTCAAGTTTTTGCTATCTTTTTGGAAGTGACAATTAAAAAAAAAATAAGATTTAAGTGACTATAGTCAAGTAATATTCAGCAAGATACTTTGAAGACTGAGTGAAGTTTAAATGCTAGAACACAGAGCTAAGTCTTCAAAAGTATTAAGTCACCAGCTTCTTCACAGTTTTGTTAGATTAGCTTTAAGTGTTTAAAATTGAACAGTTAAATTGTTATGAAGTTTTTTCTCCTTTGGCTTTTAAATCAATATTTCCAGTAGCTAAGTGAGGCATCCAAGCTGTAAATGTACTATATTGGTTATTCTAGTTGAAGGAATTTCACAAAGCACAGTGTTGACACAGAGCTTCTTCTAAATAATGGTTTTCAATTGGGTTCCTGGGGTTGGACTTGTCAGATATAGAAGAATTGAATTTCATGCTGAAGTAATGGATTTCATTCTTTTCCTTTGCTAAGTGTTGTGTGATACTGGACAAATGAAGGCTTCCATTAGGTACTACTAACAGTTTCTACTGGAACAGCTATGTTGGTTTTTTTTTTTTTCTCACAGTCATCTCTTGACAAAATTGCAGAATTTCTTAGTGCTCAAGGCCAAACTTGCCCTACAATCTGATTTTTTTTGTGGTTAGCAACCCTTAAAACATCTTGCTGAAAATTTTGTTTGGTGTTGGCTTTGATTTGTTGTTTGGGTTTTGTTTTTAATTAAGTGAAGTTGTCAAGTTGTGGCAAAACCACCGTAGAAATGTTTGTGTAGAAACGGAGTTTTGATAGTCTACACTGAGATGGTTCAGGAGGAATAACCTTGTATCCTCAAAATAGTTGTTATTATTACTTAGCAAGGATGTTGTTATATTACTTGTTATAATACTTAGCAAGGATGAGCAAGTGTTGTTTAGTAAGCATTAATTCTGGGAAATCACCTGATTCCTCAGATGTGAAATACACGTGGATTTATTGTTTCCATGTGTTTTCTGTGAGATAGGTTTGACAGTATCCTTTTACCTGAACATATTCTGTCCTTGCTAGTAAGGAGAAAAGTATTTAAAATACTAAATGGACAATAGAAGTCTCAGCATTTTACTGATGTTAACAGGGAGTGAACTCATAATACCGTTCGAGTGCTGTGTTTTTAGATGAAGGATGTCATGGACCTGGTATTTAGCCACATTTGCACTCCCCTGTAACTGGGATGATACGTGCTGAGATGTTGTTTGGTTATATGCTGGCATCTTGTAGATAGTAATATTTTAGTGAAAGTTTTGTGTTGACTTGTCTGCTGTCTTAGATTGAGATATCTCTTCTACATTCAGTCTCTGGTTCATTCTTAAATTCCATGAAGAAGCAGGAAGAAATAGATATTCGAAGCTGTGATGACAGTGAATAATTCATAGTGAAAGTTCGAGTCCGAAGTGTAGTTATAGTTGTATACATTGCTTGAAAGAAGAATTTGTGACCTGTGAAAGTCTTGGGTGAGGTTGATTCAACTATTCTGTTAATTTATAATATTTAGAAGACTGGATCAACAATTAAATGGTCTCTGGTGCATACTTAATTTATATTTTTTTCTGTTGCTTCACGTTCTACAGGAGATGGCAAAAAAAATAGTGCTGAAAACTCGGGTTTTAGTATAGACTCTGTAGTAGTGCAGATTGTGTATAATTGCTGATACTTCAAACATTCTTTTCCTGGCAGCATAATTAATGGATTTGCCTTACCATTAAAAGAAGAGCACAAAATATTCCTATTGAAGGTTTTGTTACCATTGCACAAAGTGAAATCACTCAGTGTCTACCATCCACAGGTGAGTTCTGTTCAGCAGTTTTCACACAAGTAAACCTGTCTAGAGAGGACTGTGCTCTTCCTGTAGGGATTTTGTTTGAAGCTCCAGCACTTCCCTGCTAACTAGCCTTGGGGAAATTATTCACTAGATGAATCTAGAATGTTTCATTTCCTGAGTTAAAGAAAATTAAAATATATATGTATGTATGTAAAAAATCAATGCTTTATTTTAAAAAGCATTTTAGTGTTGTATCGGTGAAGTAGTTGGTTAATGTGAGAGTTCTCAATATTTATCCACACATAGAATATTTTTGTTTATCTTGTTCTTGACTGTCTGTGTTTAGACATAAAACCACACAGAGAATTTAATCCAAATTAATTGCAACTGTGGATGCTCTGAAAGGAACTAGACATTTGCTAGGACATCATTATTCAGTAGATATTTTTAGGAGTACATAGGAAAAATGGGAGCATCTGAGGTTTATCACGGTTTTAAACGAGCTGTATCTTTTGTGTGCTGAGATCATTTCTATTCAGAATATCTAGCAGAGTGGGAACTCCTACCATGTTAGAGAAAATACAGTCTTACTGTGATATACTGATATTTTCTCCGTGAGAGGTTGTTATGCGGCTTTGGCTGTTTTAATTTGAAAGTGCACCATTTTCTGTGTAAGTTCAAGTGCTCCTATTTCTTCAAATAAAATTACTAACAATTTGTATTTTTAAAACCACTGTTTGTGTAGATACAATTCTGTAGCTATTAGAGAAGCTTTATAAGTATTTGCTATGGATCTTGCCAACTGGGGCTTGCATCAATTCCCGTTGAAGTAGGGGACTGGAGTGGCTCCCATTTAATTTTTTTATTTTATTTTTTTCTAATGATATGAACATAACCTGTTGGGGTATGGCCAGTCACCTTTCTTACAACCTCTTACTAGTGCAGACATTTGTGATTGCTGCCTTTCCTTGTACCTACTTGAGATGGATTGGTCTTTATATATTCCTCGTAATTCTCCAAAACCTTGAAGTGATTTGCCTTCCTCATTACCATCAATAAAAGGAAGACACTGATATGAGGTGCTCGTCTTGCACATCCCACTGAATGTAATGAGAAAGCACTTCAAGTGAACTTAGTGTACAAAACACCAGAGTAAATCCACAAAACTTCACATTGAAACAGTGGCAGATATTCAGAAGAATTTGCTGCCAAATCTGATGTACATCAAGAAGGGTAATTTCCATATTCAATTCACATTTACTTTGGAAGAGTGGAGAACAGTAGATGTAATCATCTTTGTACATTCCTCAAATTATCCAGGGACATTCTTGGTAGCAATCATCAGAAAACAGGAAAGGAATTGGGCTCATCAGCTGAACTTCCATAAACGGAGAGATAGTAGAAGAATGGTTAAACAGTTCATGAAGTATGCAGTGACCTTCCCATTTACCTTGGGACTGTTGGCCTATTGATCAAAAAGGATGTAATAGTTCACCCTACAGGTACAGATAGGCAGTCTCATTCCTAGAACTGAAGTTGGTATATATTGTAATTAGGTCTCAGCTTGTATCAGCTTTATACTGGTATGCATATTTATCCTAT
The DNA here is from genome assembly GCA_013400475.1 of Tricholaema leucomelas. Classification (NCBI taxonomy): domain Eukaryota; kingdom Metazoa; phylum Chordata; class Aves; order Piciformes; family Lybiidae; genus Tricholaema lacrymosa; species Tricholaema leucomelas. The sequence goes on along the minus strand of WAAF01004059.1, from coordinate 778,747 downwards.
GATTTACAACATAGTTATCCAACGATACCTACACTGCTATGCATAGTTTTCTACATAAATTAGGTTATGAAATAGAAAATACTAGATCAGCATGGAACAGCAAAGTGTTAGCAAGTGGAAAACACTTTTCAAACGTGGGATTGAAAGGTATGTGGAAATGCAGAGTAGAACGTCTATAAAGAAAACACCAAATGATGTGTTTGTCTACGTTATAACCCAGGAAAAGGTGACAACAGACATAGGAAGGTTGGGAAAATCTGGTAAAGTGCATTTACCCTTTTTTAATTCAAATTGTCTGCCAAAGAATTTTTGTAAAATTACAGAAGAACTTTGTGGGGTTTTGGTTTGGTTTTGTTGTGTTTCTTTCTTTTTTTTTTAATCCAGTAATATTCTCCACTTGAATGCTATTGATTTCTCAGTGTCTTCAGTTTCGCAGTAAGCATAAATAAAAATCTTTTTCTTTTGCTGTAGCTGGCGTATTGTGTAGTTCAGTTTTTAGAAAAGGACAGCACGCTTACAGAACCAGTAAGTTTGTCTTCTTGTTATATATTTTGGAATGTTAATATCCCCTTCACCTGTAGAGTGTTTAAGGAGGGTTTAAGAACACAGTATTGGCATGTAACTTTTTCTTAGGAGTCGTCAAATATTTTACCATTTTGATCTGTCAGCTTGAGTGTTTTCCAGCACAAATTTAAATGACATTCTTGCAGACAGACCAGTGTATTTTTGAAGGTTCTTGAATAAAAGATGATGTGTTTAATAATTCCACTAATACAGTGTCTAAATGTATTTACCTGCTGAACTGGCATCACTTTTCAGACTTACATTCTTCTAACTAGATGTTCAGTTGATTTTAATTTTTTTTTAATTAGACTAGAAACATTTCCCACAGATTTGTAGTCTCTTGTCTTAAGAGTTATGAGCCAACAGGCAGATGACTTCATTTTGTGTTACATATTGTGGATCTTCTAAGTTGTTTGCCCTGCCCAATTTCACTGCCTTTTCTCCCACCTATCTTCTGAGAATTCATGGTTTGCTAGGCAAAAACTGCTGCAGCAGGCTCCATAAATAAGTTAATTGTGAAGAAAGTTTAAATTGTGATTGTAAATAAAGTCTAATGTTTAAAAGCAACAGTAGTAGTAGATTATTTGTCAATTTGGGTATTTATAATAAAACTCTTCTTAAAACATAATGATAGAGCTTTGGACTACGCCTCCAAGAAATTAGAGACTGAAAGCTGCTATCAACTCAGTGATAGATAATTTTCTCTACAATATAGCAGCAAACTTTCACTTTGATCATGTAAGTCAGGGCACTTTCTCTAGTATTTTAATTGTAATTTTTAAAGATGTCTTCTAAATGTATAACTTTGTTCCATGAAGAACTGGTTTTAGACCTATTAACAGTTATTTATCTGACATGGTTCCATATCTGATTGCTGCTGTCATATGGGACAAAGAAATCTGAGTTTTGTGTTCTGTTTAGAATACCAGACTTCTTAATGAGAACTTACTTAGTGCAAAGTAAGTTCAAATTACATTGAAGACTGAGTTCGCTTTGTCTCTACAGGTTGTAATGGCGCTGCTGAAATACTGGCCAAAGACTCACAGTCCAAAAGAAGTCATGTTTTTAAATGAACTAGAAGAAATTTTAGATGTTATTGAACCATCTGAATTTGTAAAGGTTATGGAGCCTCTTTTCAGACAGCTAGCCAAATGTGTGTCCAGTCCACACTTTCAGGTCTGTACTTATCTAATGTACATTAATATGAATATTTTATAAAATGGACTTGTTAATAGTATTACCTACTAGTATTCACTACAATTAATTTTATTTGTTGCAAAAGAAGAGTTCAATATCAGATTTTAAGGATCCAAATGTTAGCTTTCTTCTTTCTAATGGTGTGGTATGTTCATTCTTTTTGTGGGTGATTCACTTCAGTGTTATGCTTAGTGTAGAAGTTAGAAGGACCTCAACCCCATCAGTACATACTGTTTGCATTTCGCAGCTTGTAATAGAATTCTGCAAATGTGCTTTCCTTAAGAAAATATTTCTTTGCTTGAAATTCAGAGTCTGTTTGAATCGTGTCTGTATCAACGAAAAAGCAATTTTTCCATCTCTTTCCATCATCTCCCTGACTCTAATTTGCTCTAGAAAAATGCAAATCTTGTTTCAACTTTTCTCTTTATATTTGTGAAATGTTTAGATTATTTTCTCTTTAAGAGATTGTCTGAAAACCTGTTCCTTTTGATTTCTCATGCTGTCTTAGGTTGCAGAGCGAGCATTATACTACTGGAATAATGAATATATTATGAGCTTAATTAGTGATAATGCAGCAAAGATTTTACCCATCATGTTTCCATCCTTGTACCGGAATTCAAAGACACATTGGAACAAGTAAGAGACACCTGTAGAAATAAAATTCTGCTACTTCTGTCTGGGTTTTTTTAATGCTTAAAAGCAATTCAGATTTTTGAGTTGCTAGTTCTAAGCATGTTGAAGTGTTTATTCTATGATACTAAAGTTGCTGCATAAAAAGGAGACTTCTGTCAAGAGTATTTTAGGAAATACTAAGGATTAAGGAAGATCGGTTTTCCTTTTTTCATTAAACAAGAGGCAGTTTTCATGTATCTGATCTATGACATATTTTTAGAATGGAATAGAATATTTATTAATATGAAGCAAACTTTTAATTAATCTGTAGATTGGATACTTTTAAAGACCAACTTTGACTTTCAGTCTCTTAACCTCTTTGCTGATAATGCATTTCTTCTGCATACTGGGGGAATACCTTACAGAGCAGCTAAGTTTTTCCTTTCTTCCTCTCCTGCCCCTGCTTTTCGCTTATTTTCTCTTCTTTCTCCATTGACTATTTCAGTTCTTTTCCTCACAATAACATAGTACTTAAACATGAAAGCAGTCCTAGTCAGCTCCTTTCTGCAGCTGTTCCATTGTAAAGTGCCTCTTTGTTTGAGCTATTGTGCAACTGCTGGGATGGTGAAAGTATCACAGTCTAGCTCCACCCATGAATTGAGGACTGGCCAAGAATGAGTAATCAGTCTGCCACTAAACACAGGGAAAGAAATGGAAGATGAAATGACGTTAAAGTGATTGGTTACTGTCACTGGCTGTAAGCACTAACAGATAGTGTACTCATTAATAAACCGGTTCAGTGATGCAGTTGTACGTAGCAAATGTAGATTGCTGCTGCTTGTTTATTCTATTATTTCAAGGCCGTGTGTTGATTTTTTTCTGAGCAAGTCATGAGCAGCGTTTCTGAGCAAGCAGCACAGCTGCACTCTTACTTGCAACTCACATGTATGATACAAAGTAATCATTGATTTCTTTTTTGATTTGATGATCAGATTATTCTGTAAAAGTGTTTCACACAGCAGACTGTTTAATTTTTCCATTGTTTTCTACTTTGCTTTTCTAACACTTCTCTAAAGAGTCATGGCGTAGTTGTGTTGCAGTGAGTGCTGTTGCTGTGTGGTGGTTTTCTAAATGAATGGTGTCTTTTCTAGGCTTCTTTTAATCATAAATGGTATTTTGCCTCTTGAATTTGTCAGCTGCTAGTAAGTTGTTTACATGGAGATACTTAACATCATTTTGCATTTTCTTCAGTAACCCTAATTTGATCAGAGTCAGCTATTAAATTTCAAAACTAGTCCTATATATAGTATTAACAATGAAATTCAAACATCAAAAGAGTTGATGAGTAATACTGCAGTGTAAGAAAACTGTATCCAAAGTTGTTAATTTTAGTGCTCGTGTTAGCCCTTTTGAGGTTTAATTGAAATTTCCCCTAACTAGTTTTGTTTCCATTTGTTCTGAAATGATGTAATTTTCCAGTTATGTAGGCTATTGGCTACTGTTGACCAGAAAAAAGTAGATTTCAAAGTTTAAAGTACTCTGAGTTTCAACCAGAAGTTTTACTTATAGGACAATACATGGCTTGATATACAACGCTCTGAAACTCTTCATGGAGATGAACCAAAAACTGTTTGATGACTGCACACAGCAATTCAAAGCAGAAAAACTGAAGTAAGTTTTCATGTCAATGTGTCTGTCTGTTCTTGAACAATTTGTTCAGAGTGCTTTAGCTCTGAAAAAACAGTGTCTTTAGTGGGAGATTGCCCATTTGATTACAGCAGCCTCAGAATCGACTTGGTAAAGCTTCTTTTTATATATGAACTGTAAAATTTTAAGAATAGGATGCTTTATGTAGTGTTTTACCTAATACTGTGGGGGATCACAGTCTTGCTAAAAACAGATTTTTTTGAGACTGCTAGTCACGGAGGCCAGCGTAAAAGATCTGTTAAACGGTTCAGTTTATTTTAGTGTGCTTTATTTACATAGTGCAATTTTCATTCTTCTTGTCACTCAGTTCTTCCAAAACACTTCCCCAGTACTTTTCAGCGTTGCATTGTGTGAACAGAAGTGAATGCTTGTCTGAAAATTACCCAAAATAAAGTTGTTTCTCTCTTGTAATACAGGGCATTCCTATATTATTTGCCAGAAAAGTCTTGCTTAGTATATCTTTGAACAGGTTGGTGAACAAAGAGATTTAGAAGCTGGGGTTTTTCTGTGTTTTACCCAAAAATGCAGCGAACTTATGATCGTAAAGCCACTTCTCTTTTCCTCTTTCCAGTCTTGTTGAATAGACTTAATTTTTTGGAATATTGAGTATATTATGCAACCTACTAAAATGAGATTAAGTCAAACTTAGTAATGATCTGTGTCTAAATTTAAGGCTGAGGAGAGTGGTGAGAAAGTGGGTACTGAAAATAACCTGGATCTGAATTTTATTTTCAGTTCCGAGTGAATGGGTATTTCTTCAAGTAGTGGTTCAAATTATACGTCTGTTTTAAGCCATCAGACTGGAAGTAGTATAGCTTCCTAGTAGATTCATGTGGATTGATTGGTCAGTGTTTTGAACTTCCTTACATTTTAAGTAGAAATGACCTTGTATAACAATTTTTTTTAAGATGTGTGTGTGTGTTTATAGATTAACAATATGTGAACATTGGCTTTTGAAAAATAATATGTAAATCTCTGTTCCCTCATTGCAGATAAGTAGGATGCTGTTTAAATGAGAAAGCGATTTTATCTTCTCTGGGTTTGGGGTAGTGCTTTGAGTGCTGAGTGACACAGTGAACTTAAACAAAAAAAAATCTCCCACCACACAAGATCTTAAAATGGGATAGTTAAAGAGTCCTTCTCTCCCAAGCCCAAATTTAATTGAGAGTCGTGTATGTGCTTAAATGTAACTGCTTGCACGCTCTCTTCTTTCTTTTTAAACACTCATCTGATCTATGCATTGAAGCCTGAAAGCACTAAGTTAGCACTTCTGAGCTCCCAAAGACAGGTGTTTATTCTAGTCTCTGGAGTAAGTTGTTTATCTTGGGGGAACTGGCTCCTTTCACTTGCTCCCTGTGATAGGACAAGGAGCAATGGGTGTTAAGTTGCAGCACAAGAGGTTCCACCTCAACACGAGGGGAAGCTTCTTTACTGTAAGGGTCCCAGAGCACTGGAACAGGCTCCCCAGAGAGGTCAAGGAGTCTCCTTGTCTGGAGACTTTTAAGGCCTGTCTGGATGCATTCCTCTGTGATCTGTGCTAGAGTGTGTGGCCCTGCTCTGGCAAGAGAGTTGGACTCGATGGTCTCCTTGGATCCCTTCCAACCCCTAATATCCTGTGATCTGTAGGAAGGGGAGCAATTCCTATATTTTACTATATTGAGTTACATTTGGTTTAAGGAAACAGACATTTCCTACTGAAAAAAACCACAAAGCATCATCTTGTACCATCCCTCTTGACTTGTAACTCCCTTGAATGAGTCTTCTGTCAGGTATTTTGTTAGTCTTTGATTCAGAATTTTGCTGGGCCTTTTCCTTTACCAAAAGCCATCAGGCTAGCAGTCACAGTCTCTCCTCTTTTTTTTTTAAAGTCAGATATTACTTTCTTATGCTTCAATACAGAAATCAAGTATGATAAAACACAAACACACTTTCAGCATAGAGTGAGACTTTGTTGCAACTCTTAATGCGCAGTTATTAAAGATGATCTGGTATCAGTCAGTAAATGATATTTTGGGCAGTAGGCTGAAACAGGCATAACTAAATTATTCTGTTGAATTCTTCTAAGAGAATTTCCTCATGTTTAAAGTACATGAGCTGTGAGGCAAAATTCACCAAGCTTTGCCATTTTTGCTTCTAATTATTATTATTTTTTATTTTTTTAGAGAGAAGCTAAAATTGAAGGAACGGGAAGAAGCATGGGTTAAAATAGAAAATCTAGCCAAATCAAATCCCCAGGTATTTAGAAAAGATTAACATGTTCATGCTTAAATACTTGAGTTTTGTTAAATATCAATGGGAGAAACAGTTCTGAATGATCATGGAAATAAAGCAATTTCACTAATTGTATTACAAAAGATATACAATAAAAGTACTTTTAAACTTTGTAACCTTTCTCTTGTGCAAGTAATTATTTTAAAAAACAAAACATTTCTGAAAAGTATGATAGGAAGTACTTTTTTTCTTATACAATATTGTGGTTTGAATATTTTTTGGTGCAAAATTATGGAAAATACAGGGATGCCATAATTGGTTTCTCTTGAAAAGCTGTTTTGCAAACAGTTTTTTTACAAAAGAGATCTTTCTGCAAACTATGAGTTATGAGTGGTCAGTTTTCCTCGGTGTCAAATGCATTAAAGTAATACTGCATGTTCTTGTCTGCTGCATTTGTTCTCATACTTGCACTGGGCTGGTCTTCTGGTGAGCCCACACCTCAGGTTCTTACTAAAAGGAAAACATGCTGTCAGACATTTCATGATGTAACTGAAATTTTGATAAACAAAGGTCCTTTAGACTATTAATTGTAGTTTGAAATTATGGGAGAAGGCGTTGGCTCGCTTGGGGTTGTTTGTTTTGCGCTGTTGTTTTTACCCTCCCTGCTTAATTTGCTAGGCAAATAGTGCCAGTTTTCCTTCATCTCAGTCATACCAACTGCTACTGTGGGCAAAAAGAAACCTCAAACATTGAAATTATTTTACTGTATTGCAGCAAGAAACTTACTGTATCTATATCATTCCAGAGATGTGTAGCTGAGTTTAAAGTGGTGGTAGATGGAGTAATGGTACTGTATAAATAGAAGTGGAGCACTTTTTGATCTCAGTGCTATTTTAAAAAAGTATGAGGTCATCCTTTTTTTTCTTTTTCCTTAAGAGGAAGAAATTTCATAAATTGTTTTATTCCTCTTGTGACATTTCTCAGGGAACAATTGCTAAACTGCTCAAATAAAATTGTTAACATTAAACAAAATGTCAGTTGATCAGATCAGTTAAATTAATCAAAAAGAATCATTTGTATCAACACAGAAGCTGACTTTTGGTGACAAAACACTCCTCTGATCAGATACCACATACAAAAGCCGTGCTTGATTGAAGAGTATTTGATATATACGGTCATTTCTGTCACAAGTGAAGAACTGTTGCACGTCTGACTAAATAAAACTGGTTAGCACAACCTGTGTACAGTATGTTCTGCATAATATGCTTGAAGAGAACTAATAATTGTTAGCAATTTTTACTTTAAAATGCTTCTTTGAACACTGGGTGTTCCACTGAATTGACGTAAGGATATAAATGCTTTTAGCACTCTCTATAATGGACTTTTAAGCATTGCTTTTTTCCTGGAATTTCTATTAACTTCATAATTTGTCTCATTACTGACAGTTCTCATTGTTCAGAGCTATTCCTGATTCTCAATGACACAAGAATACATTTTCAGATATTAGATCATTATCATTATATTAATTAAATCCTTGATGTCTGCTTTTTCAAGACCACATACACCTCATCCAAATTAAAACAGAATTTGAAATACTGAGATTGCTCTACATTAAGTTTTAGATACTATACAAGTGTTTTAATAAGATTTTTTTAATTCCCAACAGACTTCTGTGGCTGTTTCTCAAGACAGAAGAGTCTAATATTTTGGCTAGAAATTATTTTAAATGTATATTAACATAATTAATCCTTTTACCAATGTATTTTCTTTTTCAATATAAAATTGTACCAGAAAGCAAAGTCGTTGTTAAATTGATTACAAATCACTAGACAAGGTATTAGTAAGGTTTCAATTAAGTTATTGCCAATGTAGACATTCATTACTGACAAAATCTGAATATTTGAATTAAAATTCAGTCTTAGATAATAAAAGCACCTTTTTATGTTTTTTAAATGATTCTGACTGTGTTTTTCAACAGGACACTTCTGCCAGGTGAAAATACTGGAGTTTCCATTTTAAAATTTATTACTTGGTGCCTGAAAGCATAAGATATCGAAGCTCAGATAACTAGTCATGTTATTCAAATGCTCAAATACACTCTTAGTATTTAGGTATTACTACTAAGAATGATTATTTTAACACTTTGCGTTTTATTAGTACCCAACATACAGTGACACGAGTTTGCTGAACAGTCCTGTTGCAATGGAAACAGATGGGCCTTTAATTGAAGATTTGCAGATGCTGAAAAAGACAGTGAAAGAAGAGGCTTGTCAGGTAAACCCATTTGAAGATAACAAAGTAGTTAAAAGTATTAATCACTACTCTTTTTTTTTTAAGCAACTGTTAATCATAGACATAAACTGGGGGTTTATTCTCAGCCCTGTAACCATTTCTCCTAGAGTAACAAACTTCGTTAGAGCTACTACTTCTAAGTAATATGATAGCAGCCAGGAATACACTGTTGCATGTCTGTGCAATAGACTGTATGGTCTCTTGACTTTCTTCTGCAGAAGCTTTTTTTTCTACTTAAACAACTTTTTGTGTCATAATTATGCTTTAAGGATAGTTAAAAATGTCGCTAAAAATCTACCACATGATGTTCTATTCCTTTCTCTATATAATAGTTTTGGAGTTTCAAAAGGAAAACTTGCATAAAATGTAGTCAGATTCTAATGACAAAAATTTTATTGTTCAGAGCATTCATAGTGACTAAAGATACTATGCTTTGAAAAAAATGTGTGAAGTGTGCATTTGTCTTGCCCACTCATGGGTAGTCCTCAGTCCACCGTCTGTCACTCCATTACCTGCTACAGCGCAAGGGCTCTCAAGGTTATTCCAGTCTCTTTGTCTTCAGCTAATGCTTAGTAATCTTCAAGTATTTTTACTTCCCTTAAGTGGATCTATAATCCTAACATTTAAACTAGAGATTTAAATTTGGAATTGACAGAAAACTGAGAGGTGCAGAGGAGCACTGCAGTATCACTAAGATACGTACTGGGAATGCGAGTTATCTCTAAATTCATCAAAGTTTAAGACCAAAGAAATTATCTGAAGCTTGAAAAACTGGTTGAGGTCAGAGGTAGTCTGTTAATTTGAACCAAGGTATCAAACAAGAAATTTAATGAAAACGTATGGTCAGCCTAACCTCCTACACTACTTTCTTAACATTCCATTGTCATTATCTTGCAATATTATATGTTATTTATTATTTGTACGAAGGTATTTTGCATAAAGGTCAAAATCAAAAGAAATGTTGGAATATCTCCAAGACAAGCTCAGTGATTGCTGTTTTTTAAACGCTTGTCTCTGGAATTGAACACAATGCATTACAAGTAAATCTTAGTGTCTTCATTTGCACGCCTTTCCAGGGCAACAGAGGAAGGTAGCATTCCCTCGAATGGGAACACAGGTTAGGGCTAGCCAGTGAGGAGCACTAGGCTTATTAAAGTTTCTAAACTTCTGCTTTCTTCAAACCTTGGATAGCTTAACCAGGCTATCCGATGGTTAGAGTGGCTTCCTTTCACTAGTTCCAGTACCTAGAACCAGTTCTAGTGGAGAAAGGTGCATAGACAAATTATTCAATAAAAGGAGTGCTGCTTAATCTTAGAATTGTATTGATGGCAGTGTCCAGCTTTTACTGTGTTACTTCGTAGTGCATAGCCATTTTCTAAAGATTTATGAGACCTTGGCTCACTTCCTGCCCTGGCCAGAGAAAATTAAAACTGATACTTTCTGCGTCTGATTGTTTTGGGGAAAAAGCAGCCAGAGTATGACTGTATCCTAGTAGTTGGGACAGACAGTTAAGACAAAGTTCTTAGTCCCAGCTTTTGGGGGTATTTGGCAATTTGGGCCAGTATGAAGTGCACACAAACAAAAAAAACCATTGACTCTACCTTGAGGTTGTCTTTTTTTCTGCAAAGAGTGCCACTTCAGGAGCTATAAAGTAGAGGTTGTTGTCAGCATCATTGATAGTATTCTAGCTGGAAAAAAAGTGCATGGCATTCCTGTGGATGAGCCTCATTCTCCCTGTTGTTAGAGTGGGGCTGAAAAACATGACAATAATAGGAAAGAAGCAAACTGTAAATATTTTTTTAAGCAATGTCAAGATTGCTGATAGCTTAGGATTTCTTGAATGTTTCTAGTGTTCGGGGTTTTGTTAGCAAAAAATGGTTTCAAGACTTCAAATTGGGTAGCTGGTGAGGTAAAGAGGAGAAAGTATAACCTTTTCCTATATATTTTAGATTTTTTTTTTCTCATAACTGAAAATGCTTATGTGCAAGAAAGATTTTAAAGTAACTGTTTAGTAATTAATATTTTTGGCCAACTTTGTCCTATTTTCATTTCAGGCACAGAAAGATCAGAAAAAAGATCGTCCTTTTGTGCGACGCAAGTCAGAACTGCCTCAGGATATCTATACCATGAAAGCCTTGGAATCACATTGCAGAGCTGATGAATTAATATCACATGATGGGCATTAAACTACTAAAATTAAATATTTTGGAGGAAAAGTTTTTTTTCTGGACTCAGTTCTACAGTAGAACTTACTTTTTTGTGCCATACAAATCAGTTACACACAAAGTCAAAGCTTTCTTCAGCCCAGTTCTGTAGGCAATAACTTTTTAAGAGTATGCAGCTCAAGATTAGTAGTTCAAACAATGGTAAATTACCCAATTCCATTTGCAGAATATTGGGTTGACTATAATCAAGTGGACACCATTTTCCTGGAGGTGTTATCATAGTACCATCTAGTTGATAACAGGGCAGTTTTTATAGTCATACTTGAGAAAAGCATTCTATAAATTCTGAGTGAGTGACCAATAGTTGGTACTAATGATACATAAACATTCTCAAATGATTTGAAATTTAAGTATTAAACTTTTTCTAGGATTTCTCAACTTTACAGTTGTTTCCACATTATTGCTGTCTTGTAATATACCAGAAGTTTTGAAAATAGAGTATTCTTTCGTATTATAAAACATGGCTTACAAACCGGTAACTTCCATGACAATCTGCAATCATCATTCCTTTCTAGGAGTTCTGTAAATTTGTTTCTCCTTTACTTAGGATAAAGATATATATCTATATATACCATGTCCTAATCCTTTATGTATATTTAAAGCCATATTTTCCAGTCTTTCGTGTATAATAAGGCACCAATATTCCAGGTATGAACTGGTAGAAGAATTTTTCCTAAAACAAACATTTGTTTACTATGACTGGGAATAGACTGAAAAGAAGACTTCATTTTAAGTTTGGGGTTTTTTTTTTCCAAGTCAGTAAAATACTCTTTCTCTGTTTTCTCCCTTATCTGAGCTTTTAATACTCAGCGTTTTTCTTGGGCTCTAGGAGTTCAATATTCTGTGACAGATACAATGCGTGGTTTCAGTTGCATCAGGTTTTATCAGGAAGATGGACATAAACTTTCAGGAAACACAACATCACAAGCTTATTAAAATAACAAAACAGACCCTTGAATTCCATCATGTTGGGGTTTGAGGGGTTTTTGGGTTGATTTTTTTTTTTTTTTTTTTTTCAAATGAGTCTAAGAGCTGAGGAGATAGTAACCATAATTTTACCGTGAAAATATTTTTTGCTGTTATTGTAAAGAGCACATGTGCTACAAATACACCTCACAAGTGAACTGAAAATGCATCTGAGTTGCTGATGATCTTCAAATGCTGCTATATATTCCACAAGATTACTTGCATGTAATGAGCTTTTTGTTGTAGATGGAAAAGCACGGAAGGAAAATCTCTTTAAAAAATATAGTGCTTTGTCTTCAATATTTGATTTCTCTCAGGGTGGCCAGTATTTTGACTTACTTATCCTGCTTACAAGCTGTTTGAAATGTGTTCTGCTACTCTAAATGGGTGATTAGTTTCTTTTGTCTCTGGCAGTAACATGATATAGCTTAATGTTTAATGTCTTGATGCATACAGAGATAAAAATGTGGCTTCTTTAAAAATAGTTTTGGTTTACTTTTTAAGGAAGTATAAAGTCTCCTGCATCCATTTTTTAAAAAAAAATTGCAAAGCAGACATTCATAGTAACCTGTGCAGATGTAGTGCCTGCTGTTCATTGGTTGCATTTAACATTCAATTTCCAGTATTTGTTACATTGTCTATTGGAAGAAAATTGTGGGTGATAAATATTGGCTTAAAAGAACTAAATTTAATGACCAACCCAGACTTTAAGTGGAATGTCCACTGTGTCTGAAAACATTTCCTGTAAAACTTGAAAAATAATATGCTTTACCATTAGGATAAACTATATAGTAAAACAGATTAAAGATGCCTTCTCATTTTGAGGGAAAAAGGGTGCTTTTTTAATTGTGTAAAGCAGTGTCTATGTATTTTGATATACCATTGTTTGAACTTCCATCTTTAGCTGGTAGATTATCAGTTACCTTTGATTTTGGGTGTTCAGTATGTTTGTGCAAGAGGTTGCTGAAAGGAATTATTCTTATGTTACCCAAGGGGAAAAAAAATACAACCTGTATATCAATGTTTGATTGATTGTGTGATGCTCAACGTTTAAGAACATCTTTCACTGTCTCTATTTAATTTCTGTTCTTTACTGAAGAAAAACACTCACCAAAAGAGGGAAATACTGTGGTATTATTAAAGGCTTAGAGTTCACCATAAATTCATATTTGAAGTTTTGGGCCACTGAACATTTGCTTAGGCAGTACTCCAAAATCTATTACCACTAATGGTTTAGCATGTTTATTATCAATATTTACATGCTTCCTGTAATCCTATACTAAACCATTCTAAAACTAATATATCCAAAGCAAAAAGAAAGCGCATAATTTTTGGTGACTGTTGTTCTTCATAAAGTTCTGTCTGACACCTTTCCCCATTTTCCAAAATTACACCTGTACATCAGGAATGTCAAAAGTAATATTCCAAGTGTCTTTTTAGTGTGGCTTTAGTATGGCTTCAGTTTAATATTGTACATACATTGTACTTTGTTTTATGGTAATAAGTAATAAAAATGTAGACTTCATATTTTGTACAGAATTGTCCTATGTACAGAATAAAAAGTTCCTAGAAACAGCAAAAATAGGTAAGTGACACAATTATTTTTCATTAGACAATATCTGTAACATGCGTTAGTGGAATGTTAAGTTCAAATGTACGTACATATTTTTTAACATTTTGTAATTCCATTTTTTGTTCTGGCATTGTTTCTGAAGAACTTCATACACCTGCCATTTAATATGCTTTTATCTAATTTTAAAACTTTAAAAAAAAAAAAAATGTATTATATGGACAAATAAAGAACATGTGAATTTTACTTGCTCATCATGAAACTAAATTTAGCGCAGGGCTTTTGAGGATGTATTCAGAATACCATTGTTTGCAGAATTACCTGTACAAATTAATTTCATAAATTTCACAAAAGAAAACAATTATGGAAAGGCCATTAGTAAAAAAAAAAGTAACGGATATCCAGTACAAAATGCAGACAACTTTCAGACCAACTGTCAGTATTGAGAGGAATTTAATAGATCTCCAGTCTACAAACAACACACCTTTCGTACCATAGTCTTTTCCCCTGTAGCACTCCCGTATTGACAGGCTTCAAGCAAAGTAGCCATAAAATTGGGGATTAGATTGTGGTAGCTGGTGTGTGGTCGGGGAAAAGGACATATGAAAAAACATCTGCAGTAGGAATTGTCTTTCCTCTGAAATTTGTAAATGTCTTCAAAAGAATTAAGGAAATTACTCATGTAAGGCTGACTTCTAATAGTGGTGGATTTGCAATTGGAAGGGGAGTCAGAGAGAGAGAAGGAAGTGAACATCTGGGATCACTCTTTGTCCACTGACTTACCTATCTAAGATTTGAACTGTAAACAAAGCCTTTGCATACTGAAAGAAGCAGTTTTCGCAATGAGCTCAGATGTCATCGTATGCACTGCTAAGCTTAATCATAAATAAAAACCTAGATACCGAAGCAACTGAGGATTCAGATTCTGAAATTAGGGCCAAGTACCTCTCAAAATACAATGTTTTGAAGTACTGGCAATAATGGCCTTTTTTTTTTTTTTTTTATAAATATCTTACTAGGTTGCAAGCATGTTCAAGAAGTGAATTTGGGTCTTTTTCTCTCTAAGAGAATTAAGCTCAGGGGCTTTGACCACCAACCCTTTTTGGCATTGCTGATTTGGCTAGCCTTTTGGAAGTGGAAAGGAGTGTGCTAGTGTAACACAGCTCTGCGTGTGTTTGGAGGTTTGCTGGTTTGCTTTGTTAAAATTATTTTTAGTACCTTTACCAGTGTACTTAGAGAGCTGTGATTCCAGGTTATCTCAGGTGTTCTGGATCCCACTTACCTGAAAGTGGAGTGTTTCTGCTCCTTGGGTCCTGTCCTTACTGTATCTGATGTCTGTGGAGACTGCACATAGCTAATTAGAAAATGCCGTTCTAGTTACCATATCATTGTCTCCCTGGATTATGGTGAGTTTATTACATGATGAGACTTGGCTTGAGCTGTCTTTACCTTATAAATCAAAAGTGATGTAGTTAAAAACTTTCTATGAAAAATTTCCCAAGGGACAGTTTATAGTGGAGCTAAAGAAGATAACACGCTGTTCCTTCCTCACATAACTGAAGAGCAACAAGACTGCAGCTGTGTTTTTTCTGAACCAAGTCATACTGGAACTGCATTCACACCTCCACAGATTGGGGACTGCACACACAGAACACAAAGTTTGATAAGCAACAGCCCTGTGACTTTGAGAGGAGAGGGCTTTCACTGTTGCTACACGGAGGGAGGGTTTGTTCACATCATTGCCTCAGGCTGTTTTGTGTGGTTTTGTGATCCAGAAGACCATAAGAACAAGGTTCATGCTAGCATGAAGGCCTTGCCATAATAATTTTTTTAGTACTCTGGAGATGGAGATGCAGGAGGATTAAAGACAAGAAAGCAAGCGATTTGCTCTGATTGTTACTATTTTTGGGGTTTTGCTGTGGTTTTGATCGTGAATGCTACCAAATACAGGAGAAAGGTACCTTAAGTTTTCTCCCAAAGTTGTTTATTTTATAACTTGTGTGGAAGGTGTTTTTTTCCTTCAGATGTTGTATGGTATTTGTCTGGAGAAAGTCCTATAGTCCTCATTCTGATTCTCTGGAATACTCACACATTTCCCTTTTAATTTAATTAAAAGTCATATTGGCAATCTTGCCTTTTGGATGGTTGATTTCAATGGCTTCTCACATACCTGGGAGAAGGGCCATGTTCTTTTATGTATTCAAGAAAAGGACAATCAGGATCAGCCAGAGCTAGATCAAGGCAAACTGCTTTCTGCTTTTCCCTTGACTGAGCAAGCTAAAACCTTTTCTCTCTGTAGGCTTTAACCAAACATGAGAACTTTTGCAAAAAGCTACCTTATCTTGCCATTGCTTCAATTTCTTTTAACTTAATTTACAAGATCTTACTCCTCACTTTGACACAGGAGATAAAGATGAATTGATGAAAGGAATACAAAGTACCTTACTCCAGTGGCTTCTATTTGCAAGTAGGCTAGCACTTAAATATCAGATGTTAGACTTGTTCTTTACACCATAAAGACGTGTTGCATATGGAGTATTTCTGATTTTAAAACCTACAAGTAAAACTATATTTGTTGGGGTGCTTTGACCCTACTTCCTCTGCAGTTCAGCAAAGCAGCATATAATTACTTGAATTCTTATTTCCTACTCTGTCCTGCTTTTTTCTCTTTCCATACTTTACTTTTTTTTTCCTAGCAGCAATTTCAGAGTAGTGAAATACTGTACTGTATTCTGTAAATAGAATATTCAGATGAGTACCACTATGTTTTTATCAGCAAAAATAAAATCTACCTTTCTAAGAAGGTTTGGGTTAAGTGAACAAAAAATTTTTGATTGTTTTTCAGTGAATCATCCCTATTAGTTCTGGTGCTTCTGGTTGGAACTCAGCTGCTGAACAGATCATTTTCCCTCCAAACAAGAAGGTTTGAGATTTGAAATTACTGAAGAAATTAATGGTTTCTTCAGTGTTAAATTTGACTCCTAAACCTCCTGAGCAGAGGTACATTTTTTTTCCAGTAGAAATGAACAAGCTGGGCCTTCTGGATTCTTGGTGTCCTAGTTGGACACATGTGCTTTAATGCTGAGTTGCGCTTGTGTAGTGGCTTACAGATCAGGACCTCCTTTGTCAGGCAGGATATCCTACCCCTGTTTCCTCCTTCTGCAGTAGATCAGATCCCGGGCCTGAGGGTCTCTGTTTGCCTGTGTATCCACCCGAGAAGAGGCACATGAGTTTTAGAGGTACTTTTGTGTAATTGCTGCTTCTTTCTCGGGTTTGGATGAGATCTCCTTTTCAATCCTTTGGCTCACCCAGTAGCCCCAGAGTGCGTTTTGAGGGGCAGCAGAGTTGGTCTGAACTTTGACTTGCACTTCCTCCTTATCAGGCACATTCCAATAGTAACTAGGACTGGGAGCGGGATTGGTTTGGGCAAGGAGGACCAGCATTGTCCATCTTTGCAGCAGTGAGTTGAACTCATACCTCAGGTCAGTCAAACGTATGCACTGGGCTGTGGCAGGCATGTATATGGCAGATGTAAAAGAGTTTTAAAGAATCTTTTTTTAATTAACTGAGATTCTGCTGTGCTTTCCCTCCGTCCTCTCTTCTTTACGTCCTACGCTTTGGATAAACGATCTCATAAGCAGCTTTGTCTTCCGGGTAATGAGACAGCAGTATCAGAACAGGTCCCGTCCAGGCTCGGGGCAGAAGGCGGAGCCAGGCTCCCGGTCCCTTCTCTTGACGCTCGGCTACCGTCTTTTCCTCTTCCTTAAGAAACTTCTCGACTAAAACAGTTACGCAGGCTGGGAAGCGGCCGCTGCGTGAGTGCAGGCTGCAGACACTTCCCTGCACACCAGGCCCGGCGGACTGCTATCCACGGCGCTGGCCAGGGCTTCCCGCAAGGGAGGTAAAACCTCGCCGACGCCGGAGCCCGCCCCTCGGCCCGGCGGCGGGGGGCGTGGTGGACTGCCTTTCCCAGGCTCCCCCGCGGAGGCGGAGCGGGCAAGTCAGTGCTGGGGCGGTGGCTGAGCGGGCGGAGCGAGTTGCGTCTGCCCGTGTCTCTGCCTCGGCATGTCCGACTCCGGCGGTGGTGGGGGCGGCGGCCCCGGCAGCGAGGAAGGCGGCATGGAGGTGTCGGGCTCGGCGGTGCAGAACGTGGCCGACGTGTCGGTGCTGCAGAAGCACCTGCGTAAGCTGGTGCCACTGCTGCTGGAGGATGGTGGGGAAGCTCCGGCTGTGCTGGAGGCGGCACTGGAGGAGAAGGGCTCCGTGGAGCATATGCGCAAATTCCTCTCCGACCCTCAGGTCCACACAGTCCTGGTGGAGCGCTCCACCCTCAAAGGTGAGGCGAAAGCGGGGCGACTGCCGCGCTGTCAAAATGGCGGCGGTGTCCGCCGCTGCCCGCTTCGAGCCGCCGCCCTGCTGCCGGGTGGGAGGGGCGCGCTTTAGCGCTCCGCCGCCCGCCGTAGGGCTTGGGGACTCTGGCTTCACGGTCCCAGATGGGTAGGCGCCGGCCTGCCACACTGGGATGGAGAACTGGGAAGAGGCGCCCTGCCTCGGCGCCGTTTTGCGGGGCTGGGTGCTATGCATGGGCGGTGGCCGGGGCCGCAAGAGTCGGCATCAGCAGGCGGCTCCCGCACTGGCTACCTCCGCCTGGTCTAGCCTCCTCCATTATTTATGCACTGGGTCTGGGGTCTGAATTCGTGGCGCTCAAAGATTTCGGGACTGCTGAATGGGGGTGGCCGCGAGCTGGGTGTGGGCGCGGGTGCTTTGTGTGCTGAGACGACTGCCCTGCATGAAAAGGTACCGAAAGCGCTTCGTCAGCAGGCTGCAGGCGTTTCCTACTGCGGCCTCCTTTCTGCTGGGAAATGACCTCCCTGCAAGGTGCATAACTGGTCTGAAACAGAAACAAAACGAGCCTGTAGACCCTGGAGAATAGAAAAAAGCCCAAATCCTGGGTCTGCCTGTAAAAATCATTATTTTGTGGTTAATTAGCAAGACTCCAAAGTTAATAAATGAAATTGTAGACCTTGCATTGTCTTTGTTTAGTTAGCAAAGCCTGGTGGCCATGCTGCTGCAGATTCTCGGAAGCTTCATCAAATGCTGCATTACATACTATGGATAAATAGACACGCAGACTTGACAAACATCCTTTTTAAAATATATATATATATATATGTATATACACACTACTGTTGCTGACTTACTCATTTTTTAAATGGCTGTTGTCTGAAAATCGATAGCTGCATAGGCATTCACTGTCACAGAATCCAGCCTAATGGGCAATAACAAAATATGACTTGGCTTCATTAACAATACAGAGCTTTGCCCTACTTTTATTTGTTATATACTGTATATTGCTGTTAAACAAAACCTGGAGCCTGCATATGTCTATGTGCTTGCCAGTCTGAGCTTGTGAAATTTTACTATTAAACTCGATCTCTGCTTTTTGTGTGCTGTTGGTTCAGTGTCTATAGACATAAACCAAATTTTGATGTAGTCATACTTGATACTGCATTAACATGTCAGCAGCTGCTGTAAAACACTCTGCAGTTGCTGCACTCTGAGAGAAGCATAAAGAAGGTTCTTCCAGTTCCTGTCCATTCACTGTATACTTAAGGTGTTTCTTAAATATCCCATCTTTGTCTGTCTTATACCTGTTTTTGCTGATTATCAAACTTCCCCTTCCGAAGTTGGAGACTTCAGGGATAACAGAATTTTCTAGTGAGGGAACAATCGTTATGAATTCATGATACAGCTTTTAACAAGATTTAAAGGAAATCCGTTGGATGTTAATAGCCTGTGCAGATGATTTCTAATTTTCTCTTTGGCTTATGAGGTCATCCTTAGTTTGGGTTGGAAGTAATGAAAAATAGTGTTGATCCATTAATTCCAGGCTTGTTGCATGGATGGTCGTAGATATATATATATATATATACACACATTTAAAAATAGAGGCATCTGTGTATTTTAGAAGCTAAATGTTGATTTACTATGGGCAGAAGACATTTCCATTGATGTCTTCTGGTTTAATAGCAGCTACTTGGCAAGAGTGACTTTTCTGCTTGACAGTCTTCAGACAAATTCACAACCTCCAGCAGCACCTAAAGATACTGGTTTCTCTGATGCTGTTGAAAATTATGTTATTGAAACTTGCAGGGGCTAGACAGTATGAACTAAATTACTGATTACAAATGCAGTAAAACAGAAGCCATGTTTCTGGCTAATGAAAGCTACGTGGTATGACTAAACACACGGCTTGCCAACAGCTTTCATCTGTGTTCCTGTGCAGTGTTCTGTGACCAGGCTTCTGGTGCTTGGGATCACAAATATGACACTTAAAGCTGTATCTCATGAAGTGCTAAATGAATTAAGAGCAGGATGAGACTCCATTGTAATGTGTCCAGTGAGAATTTGTGTCCTCTGAGAGGGAGTAACCTTCTGCACTGAAATCACTGCAATGCAGCACAACTGTCTGCTTCCCTCGCAATTACATCATCTGTGATACTTTGGCTGTGGTAATGCTTGAATACTTCCCACAGCTTAGGTTTTTATTTTGTCAGAAGATTTTGTTGTTCAGAGACTTAATTTCCAAATCTCTTTCAAAGAAAAGGTCTGAAAATACAAAGCAGCCTTTATAGGAAAAAACATAGCTGCTTAACGTTCTCCCTGAAGGGTAGCTATCTTGGCAGCATATCTTTACAAATACATGTACATTTTGTACTGCAGAAGATTTCCCTCCCAGAATATGAGCTATAATTTGCTTGTTGTAACATTTTATCTTTTCTTTTTCAACAACCTAAGAAAGGTTTTGATTAGAAAACAGTGAACTTGCTCTGCATCTGAGGGATGATGCAAAGCTAAGTTTAACTTAACATAGTTGAGTTGGTGTAGAAATTAAAGGTTAGGAAATAGTCTGATGGTAGCAGATGACAGTTGAGAGCGAGTGGCGGATGTCTTAGAAATAAAGTATTCCTTACATAGCGTATTTTTTGCAGAGGATGTGGGAGATGAAGGAGAAGAGGAAAAAGAGTTCATTTCCTACACTATCAGCACTGACATTCATTATGGAATAAAGTCAAACAGGTGAGCTGTCCCATGAGTGCAAAACCTACAAAAGTGTATTTGCCTGCAAATTCACCTCTAGTTTATCTGAGGCAATAGCTTTTCAAGGTATATCAGCTTTTCAAGCTCTGATATAACAAGGGTGTGTCAGGAGGCTGAAAGGAATGTACTTAGGACTTCCAGCTGATACTAAAGAAACAAAGTCTTACTAATTTGGCATACGTGTAACATACACAACTTGGGTTCAATAATCTTTAATTATATCTGACTCTTAATTATCACTTAATATGACAAATATTAATATATTAAAGAGTATGTAGTAAATACTGGTCTCTGAAGCTTCATAAAATGTGTGCCTCTTTAGTGTGCCCATGCTGCAGAGTCCTTATTGATAGCCATGTTTGACTGATGAGCGAGGTATAAAGATGTATTTATTGGAAGATGTGTGTTCAAGTCTCTCAGAGTTCAGATTATGAAGTATGGTGATGCAGGTTGTCATTTGATTCCTGTGACCTAAACTTGCAGTTAGGTTGAAGCTGTTCTGTCACTTGAGTTTCACATGTTGAGTTGGTAACTCTTTTCTTTCTTCTGCAGCCTGGCATTCATTAAGCGTACACCAGTGATTGATGCTGACAAACCAGTGTCTTCCCAGCTGAGAGTGCTCACTCTCAGTGAGGATTCTCCATATGAAACACTACACTCTTTCATTAGCAATGCTGTTGCTCCCTATTTCAAGTCCTATATCAGAGAATCTGGCAAAGCAGACAGGTAATTCAGTATAAATGCTGCACTTCTCTACTAGTGAATTAAAGTAAGTGTTTAGTGAAAAAAGTAACAGTGACTGTTCAAAGCAAGTCATGTGAAATTGTATATGTACACATTTGCGTATGATGCTGTGGCTGACCCTGGGAGGCAGTTTGAATGGCTTGAATGTGTCGTGTGGGTTTTGTTTCGACTTCTTATTTGGAAATATCTGTATGTTTTCTAGGGATGGAGATAAGATGGCTCCTTCAGTTGAGAAAAAGATTGCAGAACTTGAAATGGGCCTGTTGCATCTGCAGCAGAATATTGAAATTCCAGAGATTAGTCTGCCAATTCATGCAACTATTACTAATGTTGCCAAGCAGTGCTATGAACGTGGAGAAAAACCAAAGGTTACAGATTTTGGTGAGAAGGCTGAGGATCCATTGTTCCTTAATCAGCTACAGTCTGGAGTCAACCGCTGGATTAGAGAGATACAAAAGGTAAAAAAAATCCCCGTATTAGACTGTGGAAAGAACTTCCTTGTAGTACTCTGCATCTTTTTCACAGTTGAACTGGTGAAATGTTGCTCCATGCAGGATACTCTGAAGATCTGAGTTGGGGGTTGGACTCGATGATCTCCTTGGGTCCCTTCCAGCCCCTAACATCCTGTGATCCTGTGATCTGACGCCAGTTTTCTGATTCACCAAAGACACTAGTGTAAATTAGACAAAGTAGTTCTAGTCTAGATTAAGTGTAGACTAAATTTAGAGTCTACAATTGTTCTACAAGTAGCTGAGAGCATGACTATTTTATCCCTATTGTAAAAGAAATATTCTCAAATAAGTGACTGTAACTTTCTCTCTGTTCTTCAAACCTTTACAGGAGATTGAGGGAAACAGGTCTTGGTTGTTTGTTTTATTAGTTCCTTGAGTGCATCCACCACCATTTCAAAACAGTTGCTTTATTCCTATCTTGTTATCTCTTGTCTATTACTTCCAAAAGAATTCTGCTGTTTGAAATAACATCTCAAATAGTGCTATGGCTTTTTACTCCTGTGGGCGCAGTAAACACCTATTGTTTATGGAACAGTGGTGCCTTTCCTTACTTCAAAGTATAATATGGTTGTTTTCTTGCCTGTCTTATCTGTTATTAACCAGAACACAGATATTTGCTGATCAGGAAAGTGGACAGGTGACCTTTTGTAGGCTATGCTGAAGATAGTATGTGAGGGTTCTAGAACTGATCTTCAGGACCACTGGAATTAAACTTTGACTCTTAGCACACTGTAGGTCCTAACTTCTTACTGAATGAGTGCCAAAAGTGTCTGAGATTGGATTGGTAAAACCTACTGGATGTTATGTGTTTCAATTACATTTAGTAAGAGAACAAGATTTTACACTTGAAACGTGGCAATTAATGCATTTCTTCCTCCCTTCCTCTTGTCTTTATTATTTATAAGGTGACCAAATTAGATCGAGACCCTGCATCAGGCACTGCTTTACAAGAGATAAGCTTCTGGTTAAATCTGGAACGGGCTTTGTATCGCATCCAGGAAAAACGTGAAAGCCCCGAAGTTCTTCTGACTCTGGATATTTTAAAACATGGGAAACGTTTCCATGCAACTGTCAGCTTCGACACAGACACAGGTAAAACATCTGTTCAGTACAATTTATCACAGATGTCGTACCGAAACTTCATCTGTTAGAAAGCTTGATCATAGTGGTACAAGGAACAATGCTATTTAGAGCAACCTCAATCTAGCTAAAGCTATAGATTTGATTAATGAGATGCAAAGCTGCTAAAAGTCTTCTTTATTACACTTAGGTCTAAAACAGGCTCTGGAAACTGTGAATGACTATAATCCACTGATGAAAGACTTTCCACTGAATGACTTGCTGTCTGCTACTGAGCTGGACAAAATAAGGCAGGCCCTTGTTGCAATATTTACCCATTTGAGAAAAATCAGAAACACAAAATACCCAATCCAAAGGGCATTGCGGCTAGTGGAGGCTATTTCAAGAGATCTGAGCTCTCAACTACTTAAAGTGTTGGGAACCAGAAAACTGATGCATGTTGCCTATGAAGAGTTTGAAAAGGTATGTTCATGCTTTTGTGATACTGGCGGCTGCATTTTTGCATCGAATAGTGACTGTCAGGAGGCATTTTGTTTGGGAGCTAAAGTCCCTATTCTGAAATTCTGTTCAGGTAATGGTTGCGTGTTTTGAAGTATTCCAAACCTGGGATGATGAGTATGAGAAGCTGCAGGTTCTGCTGAGAGATATTGTGAAAAGAAAACGGGAAGAAAACCTGAAGATGGTGTGGCGTATCAACCCTGCTCATAGAAAACTCCAGGGTCGTCTTGATCAGATGAGGAAATTCAGGCGTCAGCATGAGCAGCTGAGGGCAGTAATTGTGAGAGTCTTGAGACCTCAGGTAATATTCTTGGATGAAAATCTCTGTGGCTTCTCAAAGAGTTCAGCTCCAAGAGTGTTCACCTATATTTTAAAAAGTTACCTATATGAAACTAACATAACATGCAGCCTTGCTTCCAAAATGGTCTAGCTTTGAAGCTTTGCTAATAGGCTTAGCTTTAATTCTGATGTACATTGCATATTACAGGACCATGCTCTTGTTAATAGATACAGTAAGTCTAGACATAACACAGAGGAGATTAACAAGTCTGTAAATACTTCGTCTTGGTTAAACCACACTGGAAAATAAGATTATGCTACACAGTACAGGAAGTTTGTAAAGTAACAGCATTTCTCTATTCCTGCTTAAATCTTGAAACATCTGAAAGTTTGAGGATTTGGTGCTAATTTGTGAAGGATTTTTGCAATGCTTGTTAGAACAGGCTGTGTTTAACTATTTGCAAGTAAATTCTGAAACTTCCAACCTACTAAACTGTGGTTCTAATGCAGGTAACTGCTGTTGCCCAGCAAAATCAAGGAGAGGTACCTGAACCACAGGATATGAAAGTAGCAGAAGTCCTTTTTGATGCTGCAGACGCTAACGCAATTGAAGAAGTCAATCTTGCTTATGAGAATGTTAAGGAAGTAGATGGGCTAGATGTTTCCAAAGAAGGTACAGAAGCCTGGGAGGCAGCAATGAAACGATACGATGAAAGAATTGATAGAGTTGAAACAAGAATAACTGCCCGTTTGAGAGACCAGCTAGGTACAGCAAAGAATGCCAATGAAATGTTCAGAATCTTCTCTCGGTTTAATGCCTTGTTTGTCAGACCTCACATTCGTGGTGCCATTCGTGAATATCAAACACAGCTCATCCAGCGTGTAAAAGATGATATTGAGTCTCTTCACGACAAATTTAAAGTACAGTACCCACAGAGTCAGGCTTGTAAAATGAGTCATGTTCGTGACTTGCCTCCTGTCTCTGGGTCTATAATTTGGGCAAAACAAATTGACAGACAGCTTACTGCTTATATGAAGCGTGTTGAGGATGTCCTTGGCAAAGGTTGGGAGAACCACGTTGAAGGTCAGAAGCTAAAGCAAGATGGAGATAGCTTTCGCATGAAGCTCAACACTCAAGAGATCTTTGATGACTGGGCAAGAAAAGTTCAGCAACGCAATCTGGGTGTGTCTGGTCGCATTTTCACCATTGAAAGCACTCGTGTTAGAGGCCGAACTGGAAATGTCCTGAAACTGAAAGTCAACTTTCTCCCAGAAATAATTACGCTGTCAAAAGAAGTCCGAAACTTGAAGTGGCTTGGTTTCCGTGTTCCACTAGCAATTGTCAACAAAGCCCACCAAGCAAACCAGCTCTATCCATTTGCTATTTCTCTCATTGAAAGCGTCCGTACCTATGAGCGGACATGTGAGAAAGTAGAAGAGCGTAACACCATCTCACTTCTTGTTGCTGGCTTGAAGAAAGAGGTGCAGGCTTTGATTGCAGAAGGAATTGCGCTTGTGTGGGAATCGTACAAACTCGACCCATATGTACAACGCTTAGCTGAGACTGTCTTCAGCTTCCAGGAAAAGGTTTGTTTTGTCTTTCAAATTCTGCAAAATCTTTGCATTTATACTTCAGTAAAGGGTGGTTAACCAAACCAGGAATTGGATAGTTATTAACATCTTCTGTAGCTCTTTGGTCAAGTAGCTGATTGAGTTGGCAAAAATTGACCAGCTGAATGAATGTTTCAGTACTACTAAATCTGATAGACTTGCAGCATCCAGATAAATAGAACTGACTAACCATTGCTGCATAATTACTGTTACCCCTGTCTAACCTATCAAACTAACCATCACATTTTTCCTAAACCGTTTCAGGTGGATGATCTGCTCATTATTGAAGAGAAAATAGACCTGGAAGTGAGATCATTGGAAACATGCATGTATGATCACAAGACTTTCTCTGAAATCTTGAACAGGGTTCAGAAAGCTGTGGATGACTTAAATCTTCACTCATATTCAAATTTGCCAATCTGGGTCAATAAGTTGGATATGGAGGTAGGTTTGAAATTAAGGAGTAATATGTACTTAGAGGAAGTGGTTTAGTTGGGTGCAAAGTGGATTTTGATTACACTCTTTGTAGTCTTGTAGGGACCAGTCTCCCCATTCTCTGAAAATTTCAGTACAGTTTCACTATGTGGAAGATCCAAGACCTCTTTGGTTTTAGCATTGACTTTGGGGATTAATTAATTCAGGGGGAGTTTTGTCCTGTAAAGAGAAAAAGTGGATACAGTTTGACTGCATATATAGTGCTGGGGAGCAAGGTAGAGAAAGGGTGGTGAGAATTTGCCATGCTGATAGCAAAGACTCATTGCCTTTGCTGCTTATTTCTGCCTGTTGGGTTAAATTTCAGGTTGTTGAACACTAGGGAAACTTCAGAGCAGTTAAAATGATTTCATTTCGTTAATGAGAACAAGGGACAATTTGAGTTGATATTCAGTGAAAATTTACCAAAACTCTTAAACATTTTTAATGACTTACTAAATGAGCACTTGGTTCTTTGAGGCACTGTAGTGTTCCTGGTGTCAGAATATGTTGATAGTGGGAAATAGGCAACTTTTTCCTTCAGTGTGGCTTATTTTCTTCAGATTGAAAGAATCCTGGGTGTTCGCTTGCAAGCAGGGCTGAGGGCCTGGACCCAAGTTCTTCTTGGGCAAGCGGATGACAAAGCAGAAGTTGACATGGATACAGATGCTCCTCAAGTGAGCCATAAGCCTGGTGGTGAACCCAAGATCAAAGTAAGTTTTGTTATGATTTTTTGATGTTATTTTCCTTATTTTCTACATTTTTTTCTTATTCCTTATTACTTTTTCCAATTACTAATGAGATTATTTA
Organism: Tricholaema leucomelas; assembly: GCA_013400475.1. Classification (NCBI taxonomy): domain Eukaryota; kingdom Metazoa; phylum Chordata; class Aves; order Piciformes; family Lybiidae; genus Tricholaema lacrymosa; species Tricholaema leucomelas. The sequence goes on along the minus strand of WAAF01004059.1, from coordinate 752,297 downwards.
TCTCCCAAAGAAACCTCAGATATAATTTTTCTTCTGCATCTGGTTTTGGAGAAATAATTGCCTCCTCCCATTTAAATGCATGTTGACTGTTCAAAAATGTGTATGCTACTTCTTGAAGTCTAAAATTCTTTTCTGCATGTGGTAGCATCTGCAAGTAAAACTGAGCATTTACTGTGTCTGCAGAACATTGTACATGAACTACGAATAACCAACCAGGTGATATACTTGAATCCACCAATTGAAGAGTGTAGATACAAACTTTATCAAGAGATGTTTTCTTGGAAGATGGTAATCCTGTCACTACCAAGAATTCAGAGTCAGAGGTACCAGGTAAGTATAGTGAAGCTGTATCTAAGTATGAGCAGTTATTTTCTCTGCACAGTTCACTTTTCTCAATAGCTTAGCTTGTTGCTCTAGAACTGTTCAGTCCTATGAGTGTCCTAGAAATGCGTGTGTATCACACATGTAATTGTGACTCTTAGGTTGGAGTGCATTATGAGTTGTCTGAAGAAGAGAAATTCTATCGTAATGCTTTGACAAGGATGCCTGATGGTCCTGCTGCTCTGGAGGAGTCGTACTCTGCTGTTATGGGAATTGTGACTGAAGTGGAGCAGTATGTCAAGGTAGGAGGCTGACACCGCATAATGGTGTAATAATGGGCTTTCCTCTCAGGTTCCCTGGGGATTGGGTGACACGTAAGTCTTTTGGAATACACTGGAAAAATTCTGAACATTGTTTGTACAATACCTTAATTAGGTTTGGCTGCAGTACCAGTGTCTGTGGGATATGCAGGCTGAGAACATATACAACCGTCTTGGAGAAGACTTGAATAAATGGCAAGCCCTTTTAGTTCAGATAAGAAAAGCAAGAGGAACTTTTGACAATGCAGAAACCAGAAAGGAATTCGGACCTGTTGTCATAGACTATGGCAAGGTAAGAAAGAGTAATTATTGTTTGTGATAGTTAATTATTTCAGAGCAGCTTTATAACAGAAAATAGCAAGGCCAACAAACTATTATTATGTAACTTTACTCAATTGTAGGTGCAATCAAAGGTGAACTTGAAGTATGATTCCTGGCACAAGGAGGTGCTCAGCAAGTTTGGCCAAATGCTCGGTCAGAATATGACGGAGTTTCATTCACAGATTTCTAAGGTAGGACAAGTTCAAATTAGAAGTTTTTCACTTCCAAATCAATTGTTGTAGACTTCTAAACCACTAATTTGTCACCCAAACAGTCCCGTCAAGAACTGGAGCAGCATTCAGTGGACACTGCTAGCACATCAGATGCAGTGACATTCATCACATACGTGCAGTCCTTGAAACGTAAAATCAAGCAATTTGAAAAGCAAGTTGAGGTATGTTGTCTTGCTGATGATTCTTACTTCTGGAAATGTCAGGCTTAGCTATTGATACACCTTTTCATTTTATTGAAGTTCTCTTGAGAACAGGCTCGAACTTCATATTCTGAGGAATCCTGTGAACTGTAGCAAGCATTTGTTAAGATACATTCAGTATTCAGCTTTGCAACTCCAGTCAATTTTATCACTTACTTGCAACCACTCTCTTGTAGCTTTATCGTAATGGTCAGCGCTTGCTTGAGAAACAAAGGTTCCAGTTCCCATCCTCTTGGCTGTACATTGACAACATTGAAGGAGAATGGGGTGCCTTTAATGACATAATGCGTAGGAAAGATTCTGCCATTCAGCAACAAGTAGCAAATTTGCAGATGAAGATAGTTCAAGAGGATCGTGCAGTGGAGAGTCGAACAACTGACTTGCTAACAGACTGGGAGAAAACGAAGCCTGTAACAGTGAGTAGTCATCATTAACACTCATTCAGCAAATGGGTTAGATTCTCTGCATTTAGAATTAGTGCAACCTTATGTTTTGGGTTTTTTCCTTTAGTTTTTCATTCTAGATGATTGTAAAAGTATTTTTGAGGGCTCAATAATAACTTGCCAATGTATGGTTTGGGTTTGTTGCTTTTTCTTATTACGTTTTTTTTGTGTTGGCTGGCAGAGAGAAATACAGCCTTAAAACATATGCACGTCGTGAGTATAAAAAGAAAGATGACTTCAGTTACTAACAAAGCTTAGTGTGGAAGAAGGGATGCATGTTGGCATATGTCATAGTGATGCATGTAGGAGGATTCAGGAGCAAGCTGCTTTTTAGTGTTTTGATTTGGTTGTTTTGTTTTTCTCTGAAGTGGTATCTAGTAAACCCAAAAACCTTATTGTAAGCAAACTGGAAAGGGAAAGACAAAGTAAACCAACACTCAGTATTAGGCCTTGCTTTTGCTTTTAACTTGACTCTATCTTGATTGTAGGATATTTGGATTAATGTATCCCATATAAATTTTAGGGAAACCTGCGTCCAGAAGAGGCTCTTCAAGCTCTTACCATTTACGAAGGAAAATTTGGTAGGCTGAAAGATGATCGTGAGAAATGTGCAAAGGCCAAGGAGGCTCTGGAACTAACAGATACAGGACTTCTCAGTGGCAGTGAAGAGCGTGTCCAGGTACAATCTGCTCACACAACTTCCTCTCAGTTTCAAATAAAAGTGTTTCAGTACCATCTCTTTCTCCCTTAAGAGATCAACTAGTAGCCTGTGGCGCACTAGCATAAGCATACAATCTCCACACTCATTCAGTTCTAGCTTTAAAGCATTGTCTGATTTCTTCCTCAACTGTTCTGTTCTCATGAAGCTATTCTGTGACCTGTGATACAGAAATCTTACCTGTGTTGCTTGATGTTGAATTGGCAAGCTATCAGAAGGTCTTTGGTGTGTTAAAAGTAGTCTGTAATTCCCCCGTGCTAATGACTTTGAGGAGTAACTGCTGATGTTTGATGCATTGTTTACATTGTTTACTGTAGGTAGCCCTTGAAGAGCTGCAGGATCTCAAGGGTGTCTGGTCTGAACTCTCTAAGGTCTGGGAACAGATTGATCAAATGAAAGAACAACCCTGGGTTTCAGTACAGCCTCGAAAGGTATTTTATTTCTGTGTACATAAGCAGTGTCACTGCACAAGTGTATGCAAGTCAGGAATTAGACTTTGAGATAGACTTGCTCAGTTGTCACTTTCCAGATAAATTCAGAGTTTAGGTACTACCTTTTTTAGATACACAACTTAAGTAATTTTTGTAGGGGATTTACGCAATTCCAGTTCTAAAACTGAGGTTGGACTGCACCTACAGAGAAGAGACTGTGCTGTTTTTTGAGTAGGCTGTTTGACCTCCTTAGAGAAATTTCATTTTGTGTTTGAATGTTCAGCATCAGTTTTAGTTCAGTGCTGAAGAGGTGGAGAACAGTAGGAACATAAACTGCTTGTGACAGTACACTCTTAACCAGACTCAAAAAATTTAGATTTCTAACTGTGGAGTAACCACATCTTCTGCAAATACCTAGAACACTAAAAGAGCTATAACTGTCAATAACAGGGAGAGGCTTCTCTCTCAGAATGCATGGACAACTTTAAACTTGTGCAGCTGTGTGCACAGCTCTTGCAGAGTTAAGATTTAATTGCTTTTCTGTTACTGACAGCTTCGACAGAACTTAGATGGTCTGCTGAACCAACTGAAAAACTTCCCTGCCCGCTTGCGACAGTATGCTTCCTATGAGTATGTTCAGAGACTCTTGAAAGGCTACATGAAGGTAAATTAAGCTGATTTCTGAAAGGCATGTACTTTCTAGTTCAAGTTCAAGGATGTAACTTGCTTTCTTGTTTTCTGTAGATAAACATGTTGGTCATTGAACTGAAATCTGAGGCACTTAAAGATCGGCACTGGAAGCAACTGATGAAGAGGCTTCACGTTAACTGGGTTGTCTCAGAATTGACTCTGGGCCAGATCTGGGATGTCGATTTACAGAGAAATGAAGCAATTGTCAAAGATGTACTGCTTGTGGCTCAGGGAGAGATGGCTTTGGAAGAGTTCTTGAAACAGGCTAGTATCAGTTCTTGTATACGTACATTTAATAGCAAATCAGAGGCTTGCTGTCAGATGGCTGATACTGTATAGTAAACTTCTAATTCAGTTGCTCAGACTCCATGGAGCACTGAACAGCTTAAAGCTATGAAAGCTTCCTATGATGAAACTTGCATTATTTGGGAAAAGCAGCCCTTGGTAATGGCTGCAAAGACCTAACCTTTTCAACAAAGAGTTGAGCATAAATGCAGAATTCTTGTGTAAATAAATGTAAAATCTGGTTACTGTAATACAGATCTACTTTGCAACTGTTTCAGCAGAAATGACTGATGTATACCTTAAACTTTTCCTACAGATAAGAGAAGTGTGGAACACTTATGAACTGGATTTGGTCAATTACCAGAACAAGTGTCGTTTGATTCGTGGGTGGGATGACCTTTTCAACAAAGTCAAAGAACACATTAACAGTGTGTCTGCTATGAAGCTGTCACCGTACTACAAGGTAAAATAGAGGACAAAACTAAAGAATACTAAGATATTCTGCCTTCCCCTCTTGTTTAGTTTATGTGTTTGTCAACAAGAACTTGTTTTATTCACTGTTTTCAGTTGACACACAAGTGACTTTGTAACTCTCAAACAATGAATAATTATTAGCAAGCTTATGATGTTATTGAAATGAATATTAATGCAGTGTTAAACTACAGGTGTTTGAGGAAGATGCCCTTAGCTGGGAAGATAAGCTGAACCGTATCATGGCACTCTTTGATGTCTGGATAGATGTCCAAAGGCGATGGGTTTACCTGGAGGGTATCTTCACTGGTAGTGCAGACATCAAGCACTTGCTGCCTGTGGAGACCCAGCGGTTCCAGAGGTAACTTTTTCATTGCTTTTTGTTTTCCAGCCTCCCTTGGGATACTGTGTAGGCAAGTTTATGACTTCAGTGCAGCACTCTATTAAGTTGAAATGTTAACTCTATTCTTACCTGATCTGGCTAAACTACATACCTGCTGTAGATCATCCCGCAAACAAATATGGAAAAAGGTTCATGTAGACAACTGCAGTGGAAGAGAGGTTTATTATAACAAGCTGATAGACAATCTTCAGAAGATGATTTGGATTCATTTGAGTTTTCTTGTTAGGCTGAGTTAGCTGCTTCAAGGATTGTTTCAAGCATTGTGACTGCAATAAACAGCTGATTTCTGTTGCCACAGCCTTTAATCTCACCCTTCAAATACTATTGCCTTCTCTACTTCAAGTTGCTCTGATCATCCTCATTCCACACAGTTGCAGTCAAATCAAAGACTCAGTTTACATATCTCATCAAGAAATAAAGTAAACCTCCAGCAGTGAAACACTGCAAAGAATTTAGATTTCATTGTTGTGGACTTGAGGTAGCTGAAGAGCTGTTTTGGTAATTCAGGCTTGGGTGTTCCATAGGGCAGCTGCAACCAGTAGTGGGGTAGTAGGCATTTAGAGGCAAATAACTTCCTGTGTTCTGCAAGCCTGCAGTTACTGAATTTTCACTAATGTTCTGTGTGGTTTTACTTGCAGCATCAGCACTGAATTTTTGGCACTCATGAAAAAGGTGTCCAAATCTCCACTTGTGATGGATGTCCTTAACATTCAAGGTGTGCAGAGGTCATTAGAGAGATTGGCAGACTTGCTTGGGAAGATACAGAAGGCGCTGGGAGAATACTTGGAAAGGGAGAGGTCCTCTTTCCCTCGGTAAGAAGTTATCTTTGACTCATGAAGTAATGAGATGTTTCTGTGCAGGAATTGATGTACTGTTCTGTAAAGCCTCTGCCAGTTTCTATGCATTGCCCATATATAAGATGTCACAACTGTGTAAATCTCTGCTGATTTACAGAATACAGTTACAGTCACTACTCAGGAACTGGAACTAAAACTTTCCTTAGTTGCTCATTTGTGGCTGACTGTAGAATTCAGATATTGCTTAAGGAGCCATTGCACCTTATTTCTGTAAACTTAGGAGTTCTATTTTGAACTGCAAAATTCTGGTCTTTGAGTGAAGGACCAAAGCCCCAACTCTTACAATCAAGTATTTGATTTATTGGTTCTGACTTGCCTGTAGTCAACAACTAGTTCATCATCTACCATTAAGAGTAGAGGTGAGGGAGCAAGAGTTCTCCCTGCCAAACAGTCATTTAAGCTCTACTGCAGGGGTCCTCAAACTTTAAACAGGGGGCAGGTTCACTGTCCCTCAAACTCTGTCAGGGACTGGAATACAGTTTGGTTCCAGCCCAGTAGTGTCAGGGGCCAGACTATAATTTGGTTCCAGCCCAGTCCCAGTGGGTGCTTGGGGACTGCGGAGGCCGGCAAGCGGATTAAGTGGCAGGAAGTGGCTGCTTGTTTCCCCCCCAACCCCCGGCGGGGGGGTCTGTAAATACCGGCAGGCCAGACTGAGGACCCTGGGAAGCCGTATCCAGCCTGCAGGCCGTAGTTTGAGGACCTCTGCTCTACTGTGACTATTTCAGGGGTAGTTAGATAGAGAAAACTATCCGCAGTATGGAGCATGTGCACTCTTCTGTTACAGTGCGGGTCATATAAACTGAGATTTAGATCTGAAGTGTAACTTGTAGCAAATTTATGGTTTGTGCCCTCTTGCAGTGTTGGGGAAATGAGTGTCAGTTACTCCTATGTAGTGGCTATCTATGAAGCATAAATAAATGAATAATGACAGCTGGAGTTCTTACATAGATCTTATTTTATGCAATTTTTAGGTTTTATTTTGTTGGCGATGAAGACTTGCTTGAAATCATTGGAAACAGCAAAAATGTTGCCAAGCTGCAGAAACACTTCAAGAAGATGTTTGCTGGCGTTTCTAGCATTATTCTCAATGAGGATAATTCTGTAGTTCTTGGGATATCCTCACGAGAAGGAGAGGAGGTATAGCTACAAATTTTCTTTTTAAACAAAAGTCTGAAAAAAAAGTGAATGTGGGCTAACTTAAACCTAATTCTTGCAGGTTCTGTTCAAAACACCTGTCTCCATCACAGAACATCCCAAGATCAATGAGTGGCTTACTCTTGTTGAAAAAGAAATGAGAGTGACCCTTGCTAAGTTGCTTGCAGAATCTGTAACCGAAGTTGAAATCTTTGGAAAAGCAACTTCAATAGATCCAGCAGTCTATATCTCTTGGATTGACAAATACCAGGTATCAATATGGAACATTTAAGTATACTATGGGTTAGAGACTTCAGTGAGGAAAACTCTCTAACGAGGTGTTTTGTTACGCAGGCTCAGCTTGTTGTCCTGTCAGCCCAGATTGCATGGTCTGAGAATGTCGAGTCAGCCCTCAATGGTATGGGTGGAGGTGGAGACAACAGTCCTCTCCAGTCCGTGCTAGCTAATGTTGAGGTCACACTCAATGTCCTGGCAGACTCTGTGCTGATGGAGCAGCCACCTCTTCGCAGGAGGAAACTGGAGCACTTGGTAAGTAAAACAACCTTTCCTCTTCTGGGTTTGCAGATGAGGATTTATTTTAAGTTTAATGAAAAGATTAGTGAATGTAAGACTTGTTTTTTCCTCTAGAAGTTGGTTTCATGCAATTTAAGCAACTAAATCAAACCCTGATCCTGTAGGTGGTGGTAGTTTTTCACTCTAGAATTGATCTTCAGACTAGCTCTTACAAGTTTATGTAGCAAGTATATGCTACTAATTGCCTTATTCATATGTAAAATATCTCATTAAGCTGCTTATTATTGTAACTATGGTTTATGTAGATGAGGACTGAGGGGAGAGCAATTTTTACCTCTTAGAACATTTACATTAGAAGCTAAACTAGATTTACACTGAGATTGCTTAGACTACTTAGGCTTCTGGAGGGGAAATACCTGTTCTGTTTTAAGATACTTGTGTTCATAGTTTCTGGCAGGTAAAATACTTAGTTCACTAGATTAACAGAGTGTTGTGCTGAAAGCTAGAGATGTCCTTAACAAGAGCAGCTGACATTATTAGTTTTGTAGCAACAGATTTAATGGGCAGAGGCTGTTGGTAGGTCTTGATTTCTAGGTGATAGCAATGTAGTGTGGTAATCTGAGAAGCTGTGGGTTCCTGCCTTCATTAGCTATGACTCGTGTTGCTGTGGTCTAAGGAGGTACTTTCTTCTCCAGATCACCGAGCTGGTGCACCAAAGAGATGTTACAAGATCATTGATCAAAAGCAAGGTCGACAACTCCAAATCCTTTGAGTGGCTCAGCCAAATGCGGTTCTACTTTGACCCAAAACAGACAGATGTTTTGCAACAGCTGTCCATTCAGATGGCAAACGCTAAATTCAACTATGGTTTTGAGTACCTTGGTGTTCAGGATAAGCTAGTACAGACTCCTCTTACTGACCGCTGTTACCTGACAATGACACAAGCCCTGGAGGCACGACTTGGAGGATCACCATTTGGTATGTTTGTACTGAAGTACAATAAAAACTTGAGACAAGTGTATATACCCTTACTTAGAACTTTAGCATGAACATGCAGAACCTTTATAACTAAGATACTGAAGAAGCACGGAATCTTTTGGGAAAAGTAGCAAGTTTTAGATTTCAGTTGAAACCGCTTGCCAGAGACCATCAGAATCAGTATACTGCCAGATTACATGAGTAGGTAGTGATATCTTGGCTAACAAACTTCTGTCTGTCCCACTTTGAAAATAGGTCCTGCTGGTACTGGTAAAACAGAATCTGTTAAGGCTCTCGGACATCAGCTTGGCCGCTTTGTGCTGGTTTTCAACTGTGATGAAACATTTGACTTCCAGGTAAGCTGTTTGATTAAAAAACCAGATTCTTTACTAACAAGCAGTAGGGCTCTTCAGAATGCTTCAACAGTCAGCAGTGTTTATTTTCAAGATGATTATCTGCAAGTCTTAGTTGTACTGGTGTCTGTGGGTCCTACAGATGCTCTTTAACAAACAATGTCTAAAGGAAAAATGGGGCAGAATGTTGCTAGGGGAGTGGTTCATTTTTTTTTTTAGAAGCAATAGTTCTGTAGCAGCAAATAGAAGGAAAGGAAGAGAGTATGGGACAGGGGCTTAACACTGACTTTAGGGAAGTAAACTGTTTAGCTTATATGGATATTACTGGTTCAGTGGAGAACACATGAGTGTAAGACTGCCAAAGCAGCTGTACCATTACCAGATTATTTTTTGCAGCATAACTGTGGAGTTTTCCTCAGCATGTGAAAGATTCTTCGAAACTAAGCAAATTTACTCTGATAGTTCAAAATCAATGACATGGTCAACCTGAGAAACATGAAATGCCTCTGTGAACTGTGTAACACAGCAAATGTCTCAACATAAAAACTTAATTCAATTGTGTATATATGTTAAAAAAAAAAAAAAAAACGTGGAGAAGAAATCACAGTACTTCATGAACTCTGCCAGGTTGCCCATCTCCCGTTTTTCCCTTCTGTACAGCTGTGTTTTGATCATACCAGGGGTCCATTTAACCAGTATTTGGCCTGTAGTGATGACCACTCCCTAGGTAAGAAGATACCTAGGGAGTAGTAAGATCATAGTGCTTAGTAATCCTTCCTTGCCCTCAGTCCCTTTCCTACCTCTGACACTTGAGCGGATCAGGAAATGGGTTACCCTCTTCATGCTGCAGTGAACCTTTCATCAGGGACTTACTTCTCTCCTTAAATCCACATGCATTCTTGCTTCTATAGCATTCTCAAACAAAATGTTCAACTGCATTACTATGAACTTTATGAAGGACCACCTTCTTTTGTCTTTTGTAATGATTCTTTAGCTCTCGTAATGGGAAAGACAGTAAACAGTTGATTCCTTTTCATCCTAAACTAGAGGCTTTTAGACCTCTGTCATAGTACCTCAATACTGCCTTTTATTGAATCCTACCTTATATTCTGGTTATCCAATTTGCTTCTCTGAAATGTTTAGTAATTCTGATATCCTTATGATAAAGGACTAAAACTGCACCTGACATTAATGGTATCACCAAAGAAAACATTATGCAGTTGACTTATCTTGACTGATTTGTCAATACAGTGGTGTACAGTATGTAGTAATAGGAAGCTATGACCATATTCTATGATTCTGTTGAGTAGTGAACATCTGAAAGTCAGTTAGCACTCCAAAGATGGTGACCTGCACATAAGTACAGCTTCTTCCTGCCTTGCGTATATTGTATAAAATGCTCTTCTCTGCTCCCTTTGCCTATACAAAGGCAAGAACAATGACATAACTTCAGTGAGTCTTCCTCTCTACGTGCAGGCAATGGGACGCATCTTTGTGGGACTTTGCCAAGTGGGTGCATGGGGCTGCTTTGATGAGTTCAACAGATTGGAGGAGCGCATGCTCTCTGCTGTTTCACAGCAAGTTCAGTGCATCCAGGAAGCCTTGAGAGAGCACTCCAACCCCAACTATGACAAGAGTATGTAGTAGTTCATTCCTAACAGTGTTGTACAGTATCTCTTTATGTCCCTTCCTGTCATAATGCTTCATTGCACAGTTATGTTCCTCACAACGGTCCAAAGGTGAAGCCACTTCAAAAATTAAGAACTTGAAGTAACTTTCAGCTGGTAGAAATTAATATATATGTTGCAGCACTAGAAGACTTGCTGTCCATTACTGTAGAAAATTGAAATAGAATAAACTATGTCTTCTGTTTTCAGAGTGGTTGGTCATTGACTCAGCTGTAACTAAATGCACTCTTTTTTCAGCTGCAACACCTATTACTTGTGAGCTGCTGAACAAACAAGTCAAAGTGAGCCCTGACATGGCTATCTTCATCACCATGAATCCTGGATATGCAGGCAGATCAAATCTGCCTGACAATTTGAAGAAGTTGTTCCGTAGCTTGGCGATGACAAAGCCAGACCGTCAGTTGATTGCCCAGGTCATGCTGTACTCCCAAGGTTTCCGTACAGCTGAAGTGCTTGCCAATAAGATAGTACCATTCTTCAAGTGAGTAACAAATTTGGCTCCAATAAGTAAAAATAGAGTTTACTGTTCAGAGCTGTAACATTTTTTGAACTATGTACATTGTGCAGCAATCATTTCTGATAAATAATGACATTTCCTGAATGTTGTCTTGGTTCCTACTGATAAACAAATTGTGTTTTGTCTCTTTTGCCTCTTAGGCTTTGTGATGAACAGCTGTCCTCCCAAAGTCATTATGATTTTGGCTTGAGAGCACTGAAGAGTGTGCTGGTTAGTGCAGGTAACGTGAAGAGGGAGAGGATTCAGAAGATAAAGCGGGAGAAAGAAGAGCGTGGTGAAGTTGTTGATGAGGGAGAAATTGCTGAGAATTTACCAGAGCAAGAGGTAATGTGTGTTTATGAACTCTGTTGCTATGATAAAGTACAGGATGAACCGCAAATCCAAGGAAATAACCCTCCAGTGTTTACCATTTAATGCTAAGCCATGCAAGCGAAGTAATGTTTGTTACAAAATATGCTCATTTGGTAGCTTAGAAATGCCAAGTTACACATCTTAGGAGTCTGTGAATCACAGGGGAGGATTTGTTTATGGGGTGGTGTGTTCATAATGCTTACTGCTGCTCAGTTCCTCAGCAGTTAGTACCAGAAGCATAGACATAAGAAACTGTAGTTGTATAAACTGAAAATCCACAGGAATTCATTGTGTGGTTTCAAAGCTGAAACTCCATCAGTGGTTTGTTTTACCAAGACTGCTGTCATCTGGTGCTTTGTCACCAAAGTATTTAGTGAAATACTCCTTGTCAAACACATTTGGTGAAGCAAACTTAACCAAAAAACCTTAAACTAAAATCTTTCTCTTCAGATTTTGATCCAAAGTGTGTGTGAAACTATGGTACCAAAACTGGTTGCAGAGGACATTCCATTGCTGTTCAGTCTCCTTTCTGATGTATTCCCTGGAGTACAATATCATCGTGGGGAGATGACAGCCTTACGAGAGGAGCTTAAGAAAGTGTGTCAGGAAATGTACCTTACCTATGGTGATGGAGAAGAAGTTGGTGGCATGTGGGTTGAAAAGGTAAACTATAAAACTGAAGATGCAGAATTGAAGTTTGTGCCTAAGACCGAGCTTCCCTTTTTATTATGAAAGGCAGAAAGCTTCTTAAGCAAGCAACTTAAATAACTGAATTTGAGACTTACTTGGTACATCATTTCTTCTGTCACAGGTACTTCAGCTCTATCAGATTACACAGATAAATCATGGATTGATGATGGTTGGTCCTTCTGGAAGTGGAAAGAGCATGGCCTGGAGAGTACTTCTGAAAGCCCTGGAACGACTGGAGGGTGTGGAAGGTGTTGCTCATATTATAGATCCAAAAGCAATCAGCAAAGATCACCTTTATGGTACTTTGGATCCAAACACCAGAGAATGGACAGATGGCCTGTTTACACACGTCCTGAGAAAGTGAGTCTTTAATAGCACAAATAAAAAATTCCCAGTACACTTTTGCTATGGATATTCTGGCCTGAGTCAGTTCTTCACTGCAATAAATATTTTCTTTCTTCTAGAATCATAGACAATGTGAGAGGCGAACTACAGAAACGTCAGTGGATTATCTTCGATGGTGATGTAGACCCTGAATGGGTTGAGAACTTGAACTCTGTTTTGGATGACAACAAACTACTGACTCTTCCAAATGGAGAACGTCTTAGCCTTCCACCAAATGTAATGTTACTTTCTTTGTGTGATATTTTTGCACTGTTCTATAAACTTCTTGCTTTACCTCAATCCACACTAGTGCTGTCCCACTTTCTTACTACAAGCAGAGTAATACAATACCAGTCTCAGGTGGTGGCCTGCAGGGGTTAGAAGCTTTTGTGGGAACAAACATTTGATACTCTCTTTACTCTGACCCTGTAAGACAAACTATGTAAAATGCTGCTTTTGATTATGCAGAGACTAAATAGGTATTAACTTATTTTAAAAAGTCTGTGGGGTGGATGTTTGTTTGGGTTTGATTTTGAGTGCTCGTCTGTTTCTGCTTCAAACTCTTGTTTTGAATTTCTGCATTTAAGGTGCGTATCATGTTCGAGGTACAGGATCTGAAATACGCCACTTTGGCTACTGTGTCACGGTGTGGCATGGTCTGGTTCAGTGAGGATGTTCTCAGTACAGACATGATATTCAATAACTTCCTGGCCAGACTACGAAGCATTCCTCTGGACGAAGGTGAAGAGGAAGCTCAGCGAAGGCGAAAGGGCAAAGAAGATGAAGGAGAAGAAGCAGCATCCCCGATGTTGCAGGTATAACAAGGGTTATATTACAGGAATGCATATTTCACAGTGTACTTGGAATTTATGACAGCCTGTCATAGAAGAGATGACTTCCTCTTTACGTCTGTTGTCTTCTTTTTAAAATAACTTTAAGATAGGAAAAACTTCAAACTTTAAACAAAATTACTTCCTGCTGCCAGGTAAAGAAATCAGTGTTTGTCTCCCCCAACAGATCCAGAGAGATGCTGCAACAATAATGCAGCCATATTTCACCTCTAACGGCCTGGTGACTAAAGCACTTGAGCATGCTTTCAAGTTGGAGCATATCATGGATCTCACCCGCCTGCGCTGTCTTGGCTCTCTGTTCTCCATGTTGCATCAGGCTTGCCGCAATGTAGCCCAGTACAATGCCAATCATCCAGACTTTCCAATGCAGATAGACCAGCTAGAGCGTTACATCCAGGTATGTGACTGCTGTGTTTGGCCTGTCAGTATAGCAACTAGATTTGATTTTTTTGTTTCCTAAGTTTTGTTCTGTTACTCAGGAACCAATATCTGCTTTTGTTACTTCTTACAGAGGTACCTGGTCTATGCAATACTCTGGTCTCTTTCCGGAGACAGTCGTTTGAAAATGAGAGCAGAGCTGGGAGAGTACATTAGGAGAATCACCACTGTGCCATTGCCAACTGCACCCAATATACCCATAATTGACTATGAGGTAAACCTCTTGTGCTACAAGTGTTGCTCTTTTGTGTTCTTAGGAACTTGCTTTAGATCGTCGAGATTAAAGTGGAAAGTAAAATGCTAGACTATCTTGAATTTTAGATAGTTCAGCAAACAAGCTGCCTATTTATTTAAATGTCAGATTCTATGCCACAAACTTTCGTGGTTTAAAAAAGAAACTTTAATGAAGGTTGAGCTGTATTCAGCTCAGTTGTGTGGTTTTTCTTCTCCTAGGTGTCCATTACAGGTGAATGGGTGCCATGGCAATCCAAGGTTCCTCAGATTGAAGTTGAAACGCATAAAGTTGCAGCTCCTGATGTTGTAGTACCAACCCTAGATACCGTTCGCCATGAAGCCTTGCTGTATACATGGTTGGCAGAACATAAGCCCCTAGTACTGTGTGGCCCACCAGGTTCTGGGAAGACCATGACCCTCTTCAGTGCTCTCAGAGCTCTGCCTGACATGGAGGTACACAAGAGAGTGTGTGTGTGTGCATATCTGTGGAACACAGAGTAGTAACAAGTCTCTAATCTTAAGGATTAAAGCAGTCTTAACTTAGCATGGAAATTAAATTTATTAGGCAGAATTCAATGGTTCCTTCACCTCAGTCACTCATGTGTGTACATAGCAAAAAAACCCAAAATTATGTTGAGCAGAATCTAAATTCGTCTCAAGATCCTTAACCTGAAAGCTACTTCCTTCCTTTGCCACTTCAATAATACATGAGCATTCTTCCATTTAATATTTTTAAAGCCTGTGATAATGTTTAAAATGGCTTTCATCCTTCACTTATATGAAGCTGTGATGTTGTAAGTACAAGGTTGGGCAGGAGATAGTGCTGCATGGTAAATAGAGAATCTGCAGTGGAAAGTAAACAGTACAGAGGCAGTAACCTTAGACGTCGCTGGTACGTGTACTTTCACTGTGGAAATCTGAACATCCCTGTTTGCAGGACTCTTTGGTATGTTCTCTTTCAAGCCTTAGGGTATTTTAACTATTCCTCTTCACAGCTTGTTTTTTTTTTCAGGTCGTTGGACTCAACTTCTCTAGCGCTACCACTCCAGAACTGCTACTGAAAACTTTTGATCACTACTGTGAGTACAGGCGCACACCAAATGGAGTAGTGCTGGCTCCTGTACAGCTAGGAAAGTGGCTGGTGCTGTTCTGTGATGAAATCAACTTGCCAGATATGGACAAGTATGGCACTCAGAGAGTCATATCCTTCATAAGACAGGTTTGGTTCTCCGTTGTTATCAGCTATATTGTAACAGTTATTTTTAGGGAAATACAATGTTCCACTGATTTTGTTGTACCTTCTTTTTTTCAGATGGTGGAACATGGAGGATTCTATCGTACATCAGACCAAACGTGGGTGAAACTGGAGAGAATTCAGTTTGTTGGTGCATGTAATCCACCTACTGATCCTGGAAGAAAACCTCTCTCACACAGGTAATGTATCCAGTAAACTCTAGATAGCACAGAACACGGGTCAAAACTGAAACATTGACTTCATTATCAGCTCTTAATACACTTGTTTCACAGCAGCTGTGCTGCAGTTCTGCTCCTTGACTTTGAACTAGCTATTACCTGGTTCTTACCCTGACAACCAGCCAGTGGACTCACTGTTACATTCTTGAATAACCTGTCTGAAATGCTGAGGATGCTTCAGAATTATCAGCAGTAACTAAATCAAGCAGTTCCTAATATTTGCCAAAAGAAAATAATGCAGGCTACAGTTTAACTTTTTGGACTGTGTAATATGCTAATCTTTCAGATTTTTACGACATGTTCCTGTGGTTTATGTGGACTATCCTGGACCAGCTTCACTTACTCAGATATATGGAACATTCAATCGTGCAATGCTAAGGCTGATCCCATCACTTCGCACATATGCAGAGCCTCTCACTGCTGCTATGGTAGAATTCTACACAATGTCTCAGGTGACTTGTTAAGTACAATCTCAGACTAATGAGAAGTCTTTCCTTTCTGCTGAATCGTTTCACGTGCATTGCTTGCCTTTCATACGGATAATATTGTGTGCAGCAACTCAACTAATTATTTGAGTTCTGGCAAAAGCTACTGAATGATACTGGCAAAGTAATACCTTGCAGTGCCAGGACCTGTAAAAGAATAAGGTGCAACTTTTGGATGAAGTGACTAATTAAGTTTCCATTTTTAGGAGAGATTCACTCAAGACACACAGCCACACTACATCTATTCACCTCGTGAAATGACTCGATGGGTGAGAGGTATATTTGAAGCATTGAGACCGCTAGAAACCTTACCAGTTGAAGGCCTCATCAGGATTTGGGCCCATGAAGCCTTACGTCTCTTCCAAGACAGGTAAAATCAACGTGGGATGGGGAGGGGAAGAAAAACGTTCAAAATTCATTTTCCCCACTCCTTGCCAGTTTTCATTACAAGACCAAACTGAAGTGTGCTTCATGTCGAGTGGCCAGAACACAAATAAGAATGCTTCTCACTATCTTTTGATATTCTTGGGAGTAGTATCTGTACAAAGCAGAAACATACTCATTGTAGCACTGCTGTGTGTGGATTTCAGTGACTTGTTTCTTTATCCAGGCTTGTAGAAGATGAGGAGAGACGCTGGACTGATGAGAACATTGATATGGTTGCTCTGAAACACTTCCCCAATATTGACAAAGAAAAAGCTATGAGCAGACCTATCTTATACAGCAACTGGTTGTCAAAGGTAAGTAAACTTAAAACCTAAGCAGCTAAGCAGCAGCTCTTACAACTACAATAACCATATTTTACTAAACTGACCTCCAAGAAGTTCTTGCTGTGGTTATCTGAAGTGTACTCTACCACAAAGTTAACAGCTGTTATGCCCACAATGTTATTGTAAGACCTACCACAGTGTATAAAGGCAGTATTAAGTAGTAGTTCTCAAGAACAGTGTAATGCTCCCAGAAATTTGCCAGCTGTTACTGCCTATGGAATCTCTTGCATAAGGCAGTGACCCTTAAGCGGTACTGATACAGTAAATTTTACGGGGACTGTTTCTTGAAATCTGAAGTGATCCAGCTTGAAAAATCAGTGGCATTTCTGGGTCAAGGCAAAAGTTCATCTAGCCTGCTGCCCATCTCTGTGACCAGGAACCAAGTGTCTAGGAAAGACTGTTTAAAATAAACTGAGGGAGTAACTCTGCCATGCTGCTTTGCACTGTCTCTTGTGACAGCCCATGGTAGGTTCAGTAGATACAGTGTTTAAACTCCATGCTGCCATGTGACAGTCTAGGCTGTGGACATGTTCCTGTGCAAGTTAAATGACTATGGCATTCGTAAGATTTTGTAGAGGATTGCTCCATTAAGTGTTTTAATAGTTCTGGTTTTATCTATTCATAAATTTGATCCCTCAGTGAAATTCCCTTAATCTTCATTTCATACTGTGTTGACTGGTTCTTTTAGGATTATATTCCAGTGGATCAAGAAGAGTTAAGAGACTATGTGAAAGCTAGGCTTAAAGTCTTTTATGAAGAGGAACTTGATGTACCACTTGTTCTGTTCAATGAAGTCTTGGATCATGTGTTGAGAATTGACCGGTAAGTTGGGACTAGTTGCTGCTCGTATAAATAATACTTAGAGGGTTTTTCTAAACCAGAGGAGCATGAGTACAGAGTAAGAATGGAGCATGATCCCACTGTTGTCCATAAATGATACACTGCTGACACTCAAATAGCAGAATCATTTCTTGAAAGGTGTGTCAGTTTTGTTACTGACTTGAAGTTTAGGTGTTCAGATAAAAGCTTTGGTAAATTGATGAGTATTATCAAACATTTTTGGTGATTCTCTTTTTCAGAATCTTCCGTCAGCCCCAGGGCCACTTGCTGCTTATTGGAGTCAGTGGAGCAGGCAAAACAACCCTATCAAGATTTGTTGCCTGGATGAACGGTTTGAGTGTCTACCAAATTAAGGTTGGCGTGCTAGTTTAACTTAATAATAACTTCTTAGTCAAAACTCAGGCCTCTTAAATGTCTACCCTTAAAAAAAATCCCATTAAAAGCTAAATGAAAATGCTAGTAAATGATGTTATATCGTACTAGGTTCACAGAAAATACACAGGTGAAGATTTTGATGAAGATCTTCGGACAGTATTGAGACGTTCTGGCTGTAAAAATGAAAAAATAGCCTTCATAATGGATGAGTCGAATGTATTGGATTCTGGATTCCTGGAGAGAATGAACACTCTCCTAGCCAATGGAGAGGTAAGAAGATTTTATGTAAATACTTTTCAATCACCTTCTTACAACTGCAAGCTACAACAAGGTTGCCTTTTGGATTAGGTTCCTGGTCTCTTTGAAGGAGATGAATACGCTACCCTCATGACTCAGTGTAAAGAAGGAGCACAGAAAGAAGGTTTGATGTTAGATTCACATGAGGAACTCTACAAATGGTTCACCAGCCAAGTTATTCGCAATCTCCATGTTGTGTTCACTATGAATCCATCTTCTGAGGGCTTGAAGGACAGGGCAGCTACCTCTCCTGCGCTCTTCAACAGGTAATTGCTGTATATTCAACATGTGTTAGGAGTACTGTGGAAGTTTTTCGGGAAGTTGTCACAAATGCTTTGTATTTCAGGTGTGTCTTAAACTGGTTTGGAGACTGGTCAACCGAGGCACTGTACCAAGTTGGTAAAGAGTTCACAAGCAAAATGGATCTCGAGAAGCCAAATTATATTGTGCCTGATTACATGCCGGTTGTGTATGATAAGCTGCCACAACCACCATCACACAGGGAAGCTATTGTTAACAGCTGCGTGTTTGTTCATCAGACTCTACATCAGGTATGTTATTACACTGCTTAACTTACATTGGTCTCTAGGTCACAGCATCATACACCAGTTTCCTGAGAAGTTTGATCTTTGGTATCCAAATAAATTTAAAACTAATGCATAGTTTACTTTTTCTTCCCTAAAGGCTAATGCTCGGCTGGCAAAACGAGGCGGCAGAACCATGGCAATCACACCACGCCACTATTTAGACTTCATCAACCATTATGCCAACTTGTTCAATGAGAAACGAAGTGAATTAGAGGAACAGCAAATGCATTTGAACGTTGGCCTTCGAAAAATAAAGGAAACAGTTGATCAGGTAGGTATCTTTAAATCTTTGCCCTCTGTAAGGTTGGCGTGATTGAGTAGATCTCCATGCTTAATATGAATTCTCTATCCCATCTCGCAATCAATCTCAGGTGGAAGAACTGCGGCGTGACCTAAGAATAAAGAGTCAGGAACTGGAAGTGAAGAATGCAGCAGCCAATGACAAGTTGAAAAAGATGGTAAAAGATCAACAGGAAGCTGAGAAGAAAAAGGTAAAAATCTCTGTAAAATGTTTGTGCACAGTGCATCATTTTCTTTACAAAACAGAGCCTGCAGAGCAAATACTGGAAGAAGTACAACTTCTAAAAAGCAGTATTTTGTCTGAAATTTCCTTCTAGGTCATGAGCCAGGAGATTCAGGAACAGCTGCACAAGCAACAGGAGGTCATTGCAGACAAGCAGATGAGTGTGAAAGAAGATCTTGACAAGGTGGAACCTGCTGTCATTGAAGCTCAGAATGGTATGTTAATATCTGAAAAGGTCACACTGTGGTCTTTAAAACCTAAGTCTGTGTTTTGATGTGATCTAAGCTGGTCTTGTGTAACGAAAGCATAGGCTCTTAGCATGAGGTTGAACATAGAATCATAGAATCAGTCAGGGTTGGAAGGGACCACAAGGATCATCTCGTTCCAACCCCCCTGCCATAGGCAGGGACACCCTACCCTAGAGCAGGCTGGCCAGAGCCCCATCCAGCCTGGCCTTAGACACCACCATGGATGAGGCCTCAACTACCTCCCTGGGCAACCCATTCTAGGCTCTCGCCACTCTCAGGGTGAAGAACTTCCTCCTTGTGTCCAGCTGGAACCTACCCATCTCCAGCTTCGCTCCATTCCCCCTAGTCCTGTCACTCCCTCATATCCTGAAAAGTCCTTCCCTAGGTGTTGAAGAAATTCCTAGTCTTTCAGGTGTAACTGTGTGCTGTTTGTAGTACTGCTGTGATATTTGATGCTCTCTTTAGGGCTTGTGGCTTGGTTTCTGGCAGACCAGGTCTAGTTAGTTATTCTGTGTATTTTTAAAGAAAGCTTCTAATCAGAAAGACCAGTGATGCCTTACTGCTGTACAGATAGCATACAATCAAGCTCTCCATTCATTAAACTACAAGGATCACTGCTTGAAGTGAATTGTTTTTAGGCTGTAGAGTAAGTTGGCTTTGAATAGGTGGCAAGCTGACATTCACAGAAATTTAACTAGTGATATGGTAGTTTGACTGGTATCCACCTGGTATCTGTTTCTTTAATATCCTCAAATTCTTTTTTTTGAAGCTTTAAGCTTTTTTGCATATCCAAGATACTTTACAGACTTTGCTAACTGTTTGTTTTATTCCCAATTAATGTTCATTGTCTTTCTGGCACTGGTTAGCTGTGAAGTCGATAAAGAAACAGCACCTGGTAGAAGTCCGTTCTATGGCTAATCCACCTGCAGCAGTTAAGCTAGCACTGGAGTCCATCTGCCTACTACTAGGTGAAAGTACAACGGACTGGAAACAAATACGTTCCATCATCATGAGAGAGAACTTCATTCCAACCATTGTTAACTTCTCTGCTGAGGAAATCAGGTAAGGTGCAAGTATGAGTTACTTCTGCGAGTAGACTCTTTACAAAGATATGGAAGGTCTTAACCTGACTTTCCTCTGTGTGATTGGTTTGGTAGCACTTGACTTCTTTTGAGACTAATTTCTTTCTGCATGTGGGATGGTTTAGGAGTTACCCACCCCCCCACTCATCACCCAGACTAGGCTCAGCTAGTTGAGCTGGAAGTTAAGGAGTGAAGTTTTATATTTACAGCTTAGCACAATATGCAAGCAGATATTTACAGCTATATACAGAAATATACAAGTTAAAAGGAATACAGAAATGCAACACCCCTCCCAGAAATCAAAGTCCCCAGGAGGGGCTCCCAACCACCCTTCCACCTTCTTTCCACCCTTATACCTTATGTGCAAGGTGAGTTTGAAGGATTGGCAAGAGGGGTTAGAAAGCAGAAGGGTTAGCTACACAGAGAGCAGCACAGGCTCAAAGAGAGACACACACACACACTGTCTTACCTATATTTATGTTATTGTTTTTATACATAGCCTGTGAGTAAAGTAGACATCACCATTGTTTCCTTTTCACAGCCTATAATCTAATTCTTCTCACTAAAATATTACAGTTAGCCTCAAACTAGCACAGCATGCAATGAATGTGTAGGTGGTACAGGGAACACACTGCTGAAGAAAAGGTGTACCATGCAAACTGGGCCAAAATGGCTGCTGTTGAGTAACTTCAAGGCATGGTTCCAAAGCAGTGTGTTGCTGTCCAAAGCCATGTTATTAGTCAAAACTGCTTTTGCAGCAATGATAAACCAGGTTGCTGAGAGTTTTATCAGTACTGACCTCTTTAGCTGTCTCTAAATCTGAGCAGGTCAGACTAGAGACACCTGAATTCCCTTCCAACTCTAGATTTTTTTCTGAACAGAATTAAGCAACTTCTGAGTGACTAAATGTTAAAATTATGCTAAATGCATTTTATTCCTCAGCAATAATTTCTGAAACAAAATTTTGAACTCATTCAAACATTCCAGCTACCAGTCAGCAAAACTGGTAGGAATTCCATATCAGCAGTGGAAGGCAGGCCAGATGAAGGGGTACTAATACCTGTGTGCTGACTCAGTGTACTCAAGCTATCTCTAAAACCTTCACCCTTGCAGTGATGCCATCCGGGAAAAGATGAAGAAAAATTACCTGTCAAATCCAAGTTACAACTACGAGATTGTAAACAGAGCATCACTGGCTTGTGGACCTATGGTGAAATGGGCAATCGCACAGGTAAAGTCAGTACTGTGGGGAAGGAAGTGCAAAGTGAGAAGAGTGAGCCTGAAGGTGTATAATAATGTCTAAAGGCTCTGAATTTGCTTCTATTCAACTATGCGTTGCAAGCTGTTTTGCTTCTAAGCAGTTGGTAGATAGCTCAGATGAATTCTTTATGGGCTCTGTAGTGATGTGCCAGAGAACTAATAGCCAGCTGCAGTATAGCTTTTGCACAAAGAAGGTTTAGGTTTGCAGAAAGCAATAGCAGATGCTTTCTGTATGTGGCATTGTTCTACAGGACAGTACAGTTCTCGACTGGAAAATGCAATGCACTCCTCTTAGTAGAGACTAAATTTTGTCTTGCCTCTGAGTGGGGCATATTCACAAACAGCTGTGAAAGTCTTCTAGGTAGATTTAAGTATAGTTGTTTTTTTTTAAAGAGATTTTTTGCCCCAGACTGAAATAAGTGAGAATGGTTTTACTTGCATGTTAACGTTCAATATAGCAGGATGCTTGTCTTATTAAAACCCTGTCCGCTATGAGTTGAATAATGTGAAGAGACTTGAGCTTGATTCTAGCTGGTAAGCCCCATCCTAATTGTTCTGTGTCTTAGCTATACTCAGTTCTTTACTAAGGAAGGCAGATTAGCACAGTACTGTCATGGACACCCAACTGAGGATTTCTGCAGTGTGGTGCACTGCTTAAAGTGGCCTATTAATTCTTGTGCAAGTCACAAGTACCTAAGTTTTAAAAGATGTAGTTGATGGTATATATCTGAATGCTGTGGTTCTTCTTAAGACATGTAGTTTTAGGAAGTATAAAGAGACTGTTTACTGTTTACAGCTTAACTATGCTGATATGTTGAAAAGAGTGGAACCTCTACGCAATGAACTGCAGAAGTTGGAAGATGATGCCAAAGACAACCAACAGAAGGCAAACGAAGTGGAGCAGATGATTCGTGATCTTGAGGCCAGTATTGCCCGCTACAAAGAAGAATATGCAGTACTGATTTCAGAGGCTCAAGCTATTAAGGCAGACTTGGCTGCTGTAGAAGCAAAAGTAAGAGTTTTACGTATCAGTAAATTCTCATTCTTTAGTCTTTAACAGTCAGACACGTAGCCATTCTTCAAACTTGTTAATGTACTTGGGTTGCTTCCCCTGTGCAGAGCATTTCAGCAGTTTCATCTCTGGATGTCACAGAGCTACTTAAAACTTCTGAAACCTGGCTGGGATAAGATCATATTCTAGTTGATTAACGGAACAGTTCAGGCTGCAGTTTCAGACTTAAATAAGTAGAAAACTTCAGAAATGTGCAGGGATGTAGTGTAATTGTAATGTCTTAACTGGACTTCTGTGAGCGGGGAAGAATGTCTCTTTGATCTAATCATCAGTATGTCACTGCTATGCCAGTACTTGTCACTTTGAAGTTCATCAAGATAACAGTTTAAAACAACATAAATTAGCACTGAAGCAAAGAAACACGTTTCAATTTCATTCTCAGCTTTTAAGTTGAGCCTTGAGTCAATATCTAAGTGTCCTGAGAAATAACAATCTGTTATCTATAGAGTCTACTTCACTGCTTATTTCTAGGTAAACCGTAGCACAGCTCTACTGAAGAGTCTTTCTGCTGAACGTGAAAGATGGGAGAAGACAAGTGAAACTTTCAAGAACCAGATGTCCACTATTGCAGGAGACTGCTTACTTTCAGGAGCTTTTATTGCCTACGCTGGCTACTTTGATCAGCAGATGCGTCAGAATCTGTTCACTACGTGGTCTCACCATTTGCAGCAAGCAAATATCCAGGTAAAGATGCAGTCATGATAAACTGACCATAAATCAATTTACTGCAATCAGTTAAGCTTAAGGATTGTTAAGTAAAGACTGGAGATACTGGAAAAGAATACCTTGCTGAGCTGCATTTACCCAAAGTGTCTTTAATAGCTGGTTGGAGAAGCTGTAGGCAGATACTAACTTGGATATGCTTCTTGCAGTTCCGCACAGACATTGCGAGGACTGAGTACCTTTCCAACGCAGATGAACGGCTTCGCTGGCAAGCAAGTTCTCTACCTGCAGATGACCTGTGCACTGAGAATGCTATCATGCTCAAGCGGTTTAATAGGTATTTCATTCTGAAATTTGGAATGCTGAAGCGATGCTCTTGAAGCAGCCAGGATTTTGCACCTGTTACAGCTCTTTCAAAGCACAGTTTCACTGTTGTGAATTCTTATGTTTGTGAAAGCTGCTCAACCATATCTTAACAAAAAATAATTTATCTTTGCATGCCTTTTTTTTGTTATGCTTAGCTGTTAAAGTAAGTTGACTTGAATTGAAGCTGTTTTGTTGCCCAAATACAGACTTACCTTTCAAAACTCTGAAATCAAATAAGTCATTTACGGCAGCCAATTTAATCCTTCACTAAGCAAGCTTTTGGAGTTGAGACTAGTGCAACCTGAACTTATAAAATTACTTAGAAGCTGTCTGCAGTCACTGCCCAAATAATGAAAGTGTTTTATTACTAACTTAGGTATCCGTTGATCATTGATCCCTCCGGGCAAGCTACAGAGTTTATCATGAATGAATATAAAGACCGTAAGATAACTCGTACTAGCTTCTTGGATGATGCCTTCAGGAAGAACTTGGAAAGTGCCTTGAGATTTGGCAACCCACTTCTAGTCCAGGTTAGTTACATGATCATGTAGAAACTATTTCAAGTTCTTGAATTTTGCCCTTTGTACTAGAAAAGTTTGAAATTTTTCTGTTAGCAAGATGCAACAGAACAACTTTGTTTTCAAACCATACTTTAGCACGAGTAATACATGAGGTGTTAGTCCTGAGGAAAATATGATTGATGAAATAGACAATCCAAGAAAGGTATTTTTCTTTTTCCACTCTTTCAAGATCAAATGCTTTTATTTTGAAATTATCTATCTTTACTATCACTCTTAAAATTACTTGCAACCTATCTGTTATTTCTTTGTCTCTATATGCTATCTCTAGTCATAGATAATATAGCACCTACTAAAGCTAGTTATCTGGAATTAAATCTACTGAGTAGCAGGAAGGGGTTTCAGTAATACAAAGAAATTGGCAGTTGTAGGAGTAATTGACTTTTATTTGAGATAGATGTATTTTTAGTTTCTTAGTATAGAAATGGGAAAACAAAGGATCAGGTCACAGATGAGATCAACCTGTTGCTTGTGCTGCTTAGAATAGGACTTCTGCATTTTTAACACATCTCTGCTTCTAGGATGTGGAGAGCTATGATCCAGTTCTGAATCCTGTTCTGAATCGTGAAGTCCGGAGAACTGGAGGCAGAGTTCTGATTACTCTAGGAGACCAAGATATTGATCTGTCACCATCTTTTGTTATCTTCCTCTCCACTAGAGATCCAACAGTGAGTAAAATAAACCTCTCTCTTGTTTGTAGAAGTGGTATGGCAGAGAGCTGAGTGTTTTTTTTCATCTTTCCTTTTGTAGGTTGAATTCCCACCAGACCTCTGCTCTCGTGTTACATTTGTGAACTTTACAGTAACTCGCAGCAGCTTACAGAGCCAGTGTCTGAATGAAGTCCTGAAAGCTGAAAGACCAGATGTTGATGAAAAGCGCTCTGACCTCCTCAAGCTTCAGGGTATGCTTACCAAAAATGAAGTAACTTCCTCCTGTTCTAAAGCAGCACAGTGATTTTACTGTAGCTGTAGAAATACGCAGAGAAATACCTTTATAGCTGATACTCTGGCTTTTTCAGGATGTCCAGTGGCAAAGTATATGCAGTTCATAAAACTCTTAATACTAATACATCTACACAATATGTAACCTATTTTTTCTTCTAATCAAGGTGAATTCCAGCTGCGCTTGCGTCAGTTGGAAAAATCCCTGCTGCAGGCGCTTAATGAAGTGAAGGGACGTATCCTAGATGATGACACCATCATTACTACTCTTGAGAACCTGAAGAAGGAAGCAGCAGAAGTCACCAGAAAAGTAGAAGAGACTGATATTGTCATGCAAGAGGTGGAGACAGTTTCTCAGCAGTACTTGCCTCTTTCTACAGCATGCAGCAGTATCTACTTTACAATGGAATCACTGAAACAGGTAGGATGAATTCTTCCTACCAAAAGTTTCACATATTTACTGTTTAAAGTTAAATAGCACTGCCTGATTCCAGCCTTGGCTGCTGTGTTGCAACTTGGTAGGCATAAGCTTACCAAATGGCAGGGCTCTTAAAAGATAAAACAATTTTCTCTTTCAGATACATTTCCTGTACCAATACTCTCTCCAGTTTTTCTTGGACATCTATCATAATGTCTTGTATGAGAACCCAAATCTGAAGGGAATTACAGACCATACCCACCGTCTCTCAATTATCACAAAGGATCTCTTTCAGGTTTGGGTTTTTTGATTAGTAAATTTAATTCTTTAATAATTTTGGAAGGATCAGAGTCCAAGGCTTCTTACACTACTATTGTCATTATTTTGTTGATAGGTGGCTTTCAACAGAGTGGCACGTGGCATGCTGCATCAAGATCATATAACGTTTGCTATGTTGTTGGCCCGGATTAAACTGAAAGGCACTGTTGGGTAACGTTTGTTTTCTCTCTTCGTGTTAGTTGAAAAAGGACTATCTTGAAGGCACTTAAGTCTTCTTCTCTCTTAACATTAGGGAGCCTACATATGATGCAGAATTCCAGCACTTCTTGAGAGGGAAGGAGATTGTACTAAACACTGCATCTCTCCCCAAAATCAATGGCTTGACTGTAGAGCAAACAGAAGCAATGATGAGGCTGAGCTGCCTTCCTGCATTTAAAGATCTTGTTTCAAAGGTTCAAGCTGATGAGGTAAGTGTTGGCTAGGTTTTGTTTCTACTATAAGCTGCCTGGTTCAGCTTTTAAAGTCTCTGCTGTAAGAGCTTTATGCTTGCAAGTAAGCTCTCTTAATATGAGAAGGGAAGCCTCACAGATTAACTAGTTGCACTTGCTAGGGAAGTGAATGTTCTTTTAAAATTTTTAATCCAGCTATAAAGCTTTGTGTTGTAGATACCAGCACTTCTTGTGACTTAGCCTTGGAAGCACCTTTACCATTTTGTCTGACTTTGAAGTTAGCTTTGGTTGCTGTGATAGCAGGAAGTGTGATACTCTGAGCTTTTACTGTATCCTTATTGTGTGATAATTATGCAGTAGAGGGGAGCAGCCCTAGCCATACATAACATCATTATGGTGAGCTCTTGGACCTTACTATTTGGAGTAAATTTCAATAGTGATCAGCTGATGAACACTTCACTCCTTCCCAATATCTGACTTGTATGCAAATACATTTGTGTCCTGACTGTGAAACTATGTTCCAAAATATGTCCATATCTTCAGGAGTACCTGTTTGGTTGCCCTGCATAGTTCTTATATTAGAAGTTGAATTCTCTTTGCTCAATTTTCGTCAAATTTACCAACCTCTTCGGTAAAATAGCATAGAGCTTGGCCTGGAACTTGATAGAGGTCTGTAAAACTAAGGGTACTGGAGGCAGTGCAGAATTAGGGGATATCAGTGTAATGATGTGACACACAAAAAAAGGGGTAGACAAAGCATAATTTGTGGTTTGCATGTAGATTTTTGCTTTAAAACCAAACCAAACAGATCTTGGGGAAGTTCATGGGAGAAAAATGAGTTGAGAACTAGGTAGATGTGCTGGTCAAGTCACAGTCTTGCTTGGGAAATAAACACAAACCATTTATATATGAAACACCGAAACCATATCTAGAAGCCTTGGAAAAGGGCAAATTGTAAGTATTGGACAATATTTGGAGCAGAGTTTGACTTATTAATAGTGCTTCTATTTAACAGTGTTAGCCCTGTGTTATTTCTCAAGACTTTTAGGTGGAAGATCAAATGCTTATGGTATGAATACCATGCAAATGGTATTCAGTCTTAAGTTGTTATTCTGAAGATAGATGATATGAGCATTAAATGGGAAAATCTTACAAACTCATGCATTTCATTGTTTAAACATTTAGCTACATTTAGCATACTTGAAGCTCTGTTGCAAATCTAATCTGACAGTCCTACCATTTGCATCCTACTGAAAGTTGGTATGCAGCTGAACGCTTCTGCAATATGTTAAAATCTAGATTTATAAGACTGACTTTGGACATCTCTGTTGCACCATGAACAGCACCTGCACCTTGCAGCAGGTTTTTTATACAAATTTCTTTTAACACAGCAATTCTGTATCTGGCTGGATAGCAGTTCACCGGAACAGACTGTACCATACCTTTGGACTGAAGAAAAACCTGCAAGTAAGTTAAGCTGCACTATTTTCCCCATCAATCTGACTTTAGTAATCTAAGTAGAATTACTATGATTTTAAAGCAACTCAAGGTAGAACTTTAATTTGCATCTTAATGCCTGGCAAAGTCATTACATTTGGATTGTTGAAGAACCTCAAGTCTGGTGATTTAGCTTTTGGTTGTGTTTCATTTATAGGAAAAAAATATATATATGAATATATATAGACCTGTGTTTTGTAAACAACAGTTCCTGCACCTTAACTTAATGAACTGGTCTTCCAGTGAGGATGAAACGTGCTTCTACAGTCTCTTTACATAATAGTTTGGATTAACATTAGTCATTGCAAATCTGAAGGCACCTCAATATCCTCTAAAAGCTCTAAGAGAAATTCCTTGAGGAGAGGCCTGACTTACTAGAATGTTTCCTCTTGTAGCTGTGTTTAAGCATGAAGTCTTAATTGTTGCTGCATTAGTCGTTAATACTAATTTGTTAGGAGTTAGAAGTTAAGTTGCTGTTCAGTTCCTCTGCTGTCTGAAAGGTAATATTGGGAAGTGTTTGCACTCTATGATCACTCAGGGCTCATTCCAGTAGATGACTGTCGCGTGCGTTCCGTGCGAGCGGGACAGGATGACACATCAATATGATGCAAATCCAAATCCAACTTTAATAGGGAAGCTATGCACCTTATATACTATTCAGAGTCCCGTACATACGACCACCTACCCAGCATGCATACAATGATTGGTCAGTCTGTCTTAATCACGCGTCTTAGGCAGAGTAATAATTGGTAGAAGCAATAGTCACTCTACATGTAGCTACTGTTATCAGACACCTGCTTCTGTTTTTGCCACAATTATGCTGTTGTTTTCTGGGAAACATCTTCTTGTTTTGTGAGAAAGTATCCTGCCTCTGCAGGCACTGTGTAACATTCACGTGTTGTTCTGTGAGAACATCCTGCCTCTGCAGGCACTTGTGTAACATTCACAGTGTCTTTACTCTATAACTGATCTATCTTACTTCTTCATGATCATGCAGCACAGCCTGGTCCCCAACAGACGACTTTATAAATTAAGGGTTCTAAGCCTGTATTTACTAGCTGCTGTAAAGCTGCTTGACTGTGAACTAAAGCAGCTCTAGGTTATATATCCTACCCACACTAGACAAGTGTGTAATACTTCAAATAGTAGGAGCATGGCAGATTATTGAGTGGATGAGAAGATGTGAAGGCATCTCTTGTCCTGGAAGTTCAAATCCATTCTTTTGTGGCAATACTTCTAGACCATAGATTTTGTAAACCTGTAGAATTTTAGTAGCATCCAAAAGCATCTTGTCGAGGTAGGATTTTAAAGGGCTCATAACACAAGCAATTAAGTAGATAATTGTCACAGAAGACAAACCAACTGAAGATGGTGAGCTTCTTTAGACTGTCAAAGTAAAGGCAATACAAACATTAATTAAAATGTTAGAACAAGTCTTTCAAGGGGATAATTAAATCTTTTAGTATCTAGTCTTCAGAACAAGATAGGAAAAACTGAATGGAGAATTGAAGAGAGGAAGGCGTTGAGGATGTTTTTTTTCATCAGTCCATCTAATCCCATCTCCTCTGTTCAGCTCCCATTGGACAGGCCATTCATCGCTTGCTTCTGATCCAGGCCTTCCGTCCAGATCGTTTGTTGGCAATGGCACATACCTTTGTTTCAACAAATCTTGGAGAGTCTTTCATGTCCATTATGGAGCAGCCTTTAGATCTGACACACATCGTAGACACAGAGGTAACTCACTTGTTTCTGAAAGGCTAAAATCCTGAGGTTTGCATGAGTTGCATAGTGAGTGAAGCTCAGACTTAGGCTGGACATTAGGAAAAAAAAAATTCACAGAAGTGGTCAGGCATTGGAACAGGCTGCCCAGGGAGGTGGCTGAGTTACCAACCCTGGATGTGTTTAAAAGTTGCTTGGATGTGGTGCTTAGGGATATGGTTTGGGATGAACCCTATAGAGCAGGGATATAGATTGGACTTGGTAATCCTGAGGGTCTTTTCCAACCAGAATATTTCTGTGATTCTGTCCACTGGAACATTTCTTGTACTTACCTTTATCCCCATGGTATTGAGGAGTGGATTGTTTTCCACTTTGTTAGTGTGAAAATAAGAGCAGCATGATGTCTTTTGCTGGCCTGAAGTAAGAAAGCATGAGCTTACTGTGTTCTCTATGTAGTGACTGATTCACCTCATTTTAAACTTCTCGGACAACAGGTGAAGCCTAATACTCCTGTGCTGATGTGTTCAGTGCCTGGCTATGATGCCAGTGGTCATGTAGAAGACCTTGCAGCTGAGCAAAATACACAGATTACTTCTATTGCTATTGGTAAGAACGTACCTTATTTCATCATCTAAGCATACATAGAAATTGTTAGCAGTAAGAGCTTTAGCAACCCTTCTGTCTTTTAGGTTCTGCCGAAGGGTTTAACCAAGCAGATAAAGCAATAAACACAGCAGTGAAATCTGGAAGGTAAGATGTGATTTCTTTTTAGCTAGAGACTGTCTAGCACAAATGTAGACAGAGGGGAAGGGTTAAGTAATGTATTGGTTAAATATATGATAAATCTATGAGTTAAAAAAAAATGAGACTGCCTTCTGAACTGCAGTTTGTAATAATTTAAATACAGTTGTTCAGAATTCAATTTATGGATTTTTCAAGAGTAGCAGGATGTATCTGCAAAACAAGAAAGTTAACCCACTTACACTGCACAGTAACTGATTCTGTGCAGAAGACAGGTTTAAAAGACAGAGGAACATTTGTAGCATCAGCATCATATTGTTACTCTGTAGTGGTGATAGCCAGGATCCATAACCTGTACACTAAAAAGCTCGTGTTCCATTTCAATACTCTCACAGATGGGTAATGCTGAAGAATGTTCACCTGGCTCCTGGCTGGCTCATGCAACTGGAAAAGAAGCTACACTCTCTACAACCTCATGCTTGCTTCAGACTCTTCCTTACTATGGAGATTAATCCAAAGGTAGTGTTAATTTGATTCTCTGATACAGTTACTGGCTTGCAGAGCCAAGAGTGCTACTCAGGGAAGAATTTCCCATTACTTCCTTTTGGCGGTAAGGAAAAAGGATAATATGTGCCTGACAGTGTAGTTACTGGCCTTGATTTCTGATAATTAATTGTAGCTGAAAATTTTATACTGTTCCTTTTGCTGCTTCCCCTATCTTGCAAAAGACAGGTAGGATTTTACTGTGTGTGCTTACAGTGAGGTTTTGAAGCTAATGCAGACTGTGATGTTAGTGTGGCGGAGGGGGAAATCTGCCCTTATCGCCCGTGTGTGGCGAAGGGGAGAAATTAACTAATGCGAGAGAATATTTATAAAAATGTATATATTTATTAAACTTCAATATTTGTCAACTCTCGCCACCCCCAACCACTGAACTTATAATATTAATATTTATTCGTACACGGTTATGAAGACATTAAGGGTATAATCACAAATGGCTAATAACTATAATACAATGACTAGCATAGGACTATTAACAGAGTTTTCCCCGTGGCTACTGCCGCTTGGGGTCTATATACTGTTTGCCCAGCAGAGTGGGCTGAAAGTTTTCTGCTCTGTGGCAGGCACAA
>WAAF01004059.1:676216-720359 GCA_013400475.1 Tricholaema leucomelas | reverse complement strand
TCAAAGCAGGAAAAACATGTCCAGGCAGAGCAAGGCATATGCAGGTCTGATTTCGGGCCTATGGGCCCTCCACGACAGTTAGAAGGATTAAATTTAGTGAGGACTAAAGGATCTGGATTTGAGTTTATTGATTTTTTGATTATTTTTTTTCCAGGTGCCAGTGAATTTGCTACGTGCTGGCCGAATCTTTGTGTTTGAACCTCCTCCTGGTGTGAAGGCAAACATGCTGAGGACTTTCAGTAGCATTCCAGTTTCTAGAATGTGCAAGGTAAGGCTGCACTTTATGTAGGTTAGTTTGCATGCTGAAACCTCAGGTTTTTTGAGATGTATGTACAGCATTGGTTTCTTTCCTCATGGATGTAAATTAATAGTTGCTGCTTCTGTTGGTGGAATATATACAGTTTTGCTAGCAATCTAGAATCCAGTCTGCTGTTTTCTAGCTTTTTCAGCAGGTTTTGATTTTTATCACTTCATCAGCAGCTCTATTTATGGTTTGTTTTTTTTTCCTCTCCACTTCGTAGTCACCAAATGAGCGTGCTCGTTTGTATTTCCTCCTTGCTTGGTTCCATGCCATTATCCAAGAGCGCTTGCGCTATGCTCCGCTGGGTTGGTCCAAGAAGTACGAATTTGGAGAATCTGATCTGAGGTCTGCCTGTGACACAGTAGATACATGGTTGGATGATACAGCAAAGGCAAGTAGTATCGTGTACTTAAGGTATATGTAATACATAGATTACTTAATATTGTCAGTAAACTAGTCTGTTCTGGAAACACTTGGTGACTTAAGTGATACACTGTAACTTAGTTCTTGAATTTGACTTTTCAGTCAGAGGAGATGGGGAAAGGATTGTCCCCTGCTAATGACACTGCATTTGATTTATAGGGTCGCCAAAACATCTCACCTGACAAAATTCCCTGGTCTGCATTAAAGACACTGATGGCCCAGTCTATCTATGGAGGCCGTATCGATAATGAATTTGATCAACGCTTGTTAAACACTTTCTTGGAACGTCTGTTCACTACTTTAAGTTTTGATAGTGAATTCAAACTGGCTTGCAAGGTTGATGGACACAAAGATATTCAGATGCCAGATGGAATCAGGTATCCTTTTTTCATTATCCTGAGCTCTATGCACAACTTACTTAATGAAAAAAATCCAAGCAACACTGAAAGAAAACCCTAACCTCTATCTCTTTGCTGGACTTTATCTGTGTAAAATTGTCTTAGGAAGAGTATTAGAATGACAAGGTAACTGAGGAAGCCTTCTAATGAATACTAAAACTCTGACTTGCAGGCGTGAAGAATTTGTCCAGTGGGTTGAGATGCTACCAGATACGCAAACACCATCATGGCTGGGCCTACCAAACAACGCAGAGAAAGTTCTTCTCACCACACAAGGTAAAACCAGAAATTTTAACTGTCTTGCACAGGTTAAGCAGGCCACCATTTTAACCAAAGCGAAAGAGAAATATAAACTGTTGAAGAACTAACAGCATTTCCTTCCTCCCTCAACACAGTCAGTTTAGCTGAGACACTTGAGTAGTTCAAAAACTCAGAAATTTATGAATTAAAAAAACGGTTGCATTGAGCCTTCCAGATGTCAAGCTTCCATCTTGATTCTGGAAAGCTTTATTGTCAGCTCTGGAGCCACCTACAGCTAGGCAATTCTGAATCTTAAGGTATAGAGAAGGGGAAAAAAGGAAAGTCCTTGTTCCTGCCTTTAGTAGGATGTTTTCATCACTTTGCTGATTAACAGCACATCTTCTGCTTTAGGTATTGATATGATCAGTAAAATGCTGAAAATGCAGATGCTAGAAGATGAGGATGATTTAGCTTATGCAGAAACTGAGAAAAAGACAAGAACTGATTCTACATCAGATGGTCGCCCAGCCTGGATGAGAACACTACATACCACAGCCTCTAACTGGCTTCATCTTATCCCACAAACTCTAAACCATCTGAAGCGGACTGTGGAGAACATTAAGGTAGGAACTAAGTATTTCATGTGAGCATAGGAAGTGCATACCTGCTGCATTGGAACATGTGTGTTGTGATTTGCAAGTGCCAATTAAACACAACAGAACCTGTATGGATGCCAGTTCTGACTGCCATAAGATATGTAATGCCCATTAAAGTTCTTGAAATGCTGTTAGAAGTTAGTATACATCTACTGGAGATTATTTGAAGTACAGTGGCAAACTGTCTATCAAGGGTGCAAATTCTGAAGCTTCTCCTAACAACCAGGTAGCAAGAAATAAGTGCTTCCTCTTGTATTTGTAGCATGCTGACTGTCTAGGCCAGCCCTGTCCTCAGGAAATGGTTGTCTGGGAGCATTTTAGAATTTTGAGCTGCCTCCAGATCTGCAGTGACTGCCTATATATCCAGTGCATGTTAATTGCTGCTAAAATTTAGTGATAGTGAGGGGTGATAAAGCAGCTGCTTCTGCTAACTGGGAACAGAAATTGCAAGGACTGGAGGAAACTTTTGAGAGCTGGACAGTAGTACCCTACTGTCTAACTCAGGAATCTAAGTGTTGTAATTGATTGCTCATGGTTGCCTAACTTAACTGCTTCAGAAGACTTAATCTAGGATCTTAGGGTGAGAACCTTTTGTTGCTGATTAAAAGAAATCTGGAGCTGATTGGAAAGAGCTGCTGTAGGTGGCCTGCAGTAGTTGTTCAACTAAGACTTCTGCTTCCTTGCTGCTTCTCCAAGGGAGAGCAGATTGGTTGTAGAACAGTCTCTGCAATGACTTTCTACACCAAAGACTGCATCTTCGTGTTTAATGCTTGTAATCCCAGTGTCAGACCATGCAGGATTTTGGGGTTGCTTTTTCAGCAGCTCTCCAGCAAGAACTCTGATCTGCAACTTCCTTTCAATGTTCTGACCATCAGGATCCTTTGTTCCGATTCTTTGAGAGAGAGGTGAAAATGGGAGCTAAGCTGCTTCAGGATGTTCGTCAGGACCTTGCAGATGTGGTTCAAGTGTGCGAAGGGAAAAAGAAGCAAACCAACTACCTGCGTACACTTATAAATGAACTGGTGAAAGGTATGGTAATTCAGATTAGCACCTCCTGGTGCTCTCATTGCCTCTTGTGCTCTCCAGCTTACTGTCAGGTTCAGCAGCTTAAAAAGTACAGGAAAATTGGGATTGACTTTGACACAGACAATACTTTTAAGTCATCCAGAGGTTGTGCATAGCCCCTCCCTGGAAGTGTGTAAGGCCAAATTGGAGTGGCTTTGAGCAACCTGGTCTAGGGAAAGATGTCCCTTAGGGAGTTGGAACTAGATGATCTTTCAGGTCTCTTCCAACCCAAACCGTTCTGTAAAAAAATTTCATTTGGTTTTGTTTGAGATTTCAAGTTGAGGTAGCTAATATTAGGCTTTTCTGGACAGTTTATGTCAGCAGTTTAATTCCTAAGCTGAAGTCTTAGTGAATTCTTTCAGTCTCTAAATTACAGAGTTATTTATACTGTAAAGTAATATTGCTCTCATAAAATCTGGAAAATATTCACATTCTCTAAACTTCTGTTTCAAGATTGTATATGAATGTGGAACTCTCACAGGCATTGTGCTTCTAGTAAGATTTGCTGTTTGCTTTAAACAAAACCATTTCCTGAACTGCAGATACTTGACCTCTTCAGTTTTTTTCTGCAGAACTGAAATCTTCATGATAACTTGAAGATCAGTTGCTGCCACATACAGCTATAATTCAACTTGCTGTTGGAGGGTTTTTATAAGTGGGTAGCATTTTAAATTAATAGTGGGCCTGGGGCCATTTGCTTTGTAATCTTTGAAAATGCTTTCACCTAATGAGGAGTCTTTTAAGATGGAGGCTGATGTCCTTGTTCCAAGTTTTAAATGGCCTTTGAAAGTGAAGTGTCAACATAGTATGTAATTCCAACATGCTAATGCAAACAAAATTCTCATCACATTTTTTCACAGGTATTTTGCCTCGTAGCTGGTCTCATTACACAGTGCCAGCTGGGATGACAGTTATTCAGTGGGTGTCTGACTTCAGTGAGCGCATTAAACAGCTGCAGAACATTTCCCAGGCAGCTGCTTCTGGTGGAGCAAAGGAACTAAAGGTATCTTGTGTTGACTTTCTTCAGAGATTATTGGTGGAGTGGTATAACTACTTCATGGAGTCTTTATATCAAGGCTTCTAGATAGTTTCTCAGGCAAAAAAACTTGTTCTTTGAAAGGTGATTGTTGAGTATCTCCTGATCTCCATCTGGTGAGGCTTAGCAGGCCAAGTGTTCATACTGATGAAAGGGAAACAGTATTGTAGAATGACAGAAAAGATAGCCTTAGAGCAAAAAAAGGAGTTAAGCAGTTACACAGTGTTATAGTAAGAACAGGAAAATTTTAATCTAAACAGATTGCTGAACTAATGAGAATTGGTAATTAATACTGTGGCTGCTTTTTTTTTTTTTCAATCTTTTCCCCCCTCTAATAGAACATCCATGTGTGCCTTGGTGGCCTGTTCGTACCAGAGGCATACATTACTGCTACAAGACAGTATGTTGCCCAAGCAAACAGTTGGTCCCTTGAAGAGCTCTGTCTTGAGGTCAATGTTACAACTACACAGAATGCAGTACTGGATGCCTGCAGTTTTGGAGTCACAGGTAAATCTGTCAGAAAGGAGTCCTTGCTCTGAAAGAATTTCAGAAGCTTCTCCTGTTAAATGAGTTATATTAAATTAAAAAGATGGTGTCATTGCAAAAGTTAATAGTTTCTGTGGTTGTTTAAAGATAAGTTTGATATTAGTAGGGAAATACTTACAATACTAATAAATCTCAAGGCTCAGGCCAGTATATATTTCAGCAGTACTAGATAGGGATCTGCTACAACCTCTTTATTTTGGAGTAAGAGATATTTGCTTCATTTACTGGATGTAGACCACCCTTAAATGACAATCATTGCCTGGGTATATGAAAGCTCTCTGAACCCTAAGGTCCATTTCACTTTACAGGCTTGAAGCTTCAGGGCGCTACATGCAGTAACAACAAACTGTCACTTTCCAATGCCATTTCAACTGTGCTGCCCATCACACAGCTTCGCTGGATCAAGCAGACAAATGCTGATAAAAAAGCAAATGTTGTAAGTATTGGTAAAAATATCTTGTAACAAGCTTTTTATTTTTCCCACTATTTGCAGTGTCAAGGTCTAAATTCCAGGCTAGCAGCAAGCAGACCTAGTGTTAACTAAGTCTTTCCTTTGTAGTTGGATAAGGAGAGGCAACCAGAAATGTTGAGGCCAAACTTAACTTTATACCTATGATGAAGGCTGTGTGTTAGGTGAACTTATTAGGCTTGGGGTTTTTCCTTGTATTTCAAATGCTATCTGAGCCTAAATTCCCATCTCATAAATATCATATAGTATTATAGAAACTTCTTCTACTCTTCAGCTACCCTTATGTAACTCTTCTTTAATGCTCATGTTTTTCCAGGTTACTTTGCCAGTTTATCTGAACTTTACTCGTGCTGATCTGATTTTCACGGTTGACTTTGAAATTGCTACCAAGGAAGACCCCCGTAGCTTTTATGAACGTGGCGTTGCAGTTCTCTGCACTGAGTGAAAAAACTTCCTTTCAACTCATGCACCCTGTAGTCATTGTCAGTCTTCTATGTAGTATTCACTTGTACTTCTGTAACCTGCTTAGCTTGTCAGGTGGATTTATGTTGATTAGGAAGAGAGAGGGTAGTGCACTGGAAAGCTGAGAGGCGAGATTTCTTTGAAGGAAAATTGGGAATTTTTGGATGGTTAGTGGTAGATGTGATATTTGATGGATGGTGATATATGAAATAAAAGCTATAGCAAGACTTTATTTCTGGAATTCTAATTCTTGTGATTTTTTTAATGATTTTTGTTGTCTTGGTCTGGAAAACCTGTACCTGTGATCTTTTCAGAGAATAACAATAAATTGGTATTCAAGCATATTGCTGACCTTCACACACTCCCTCTGCAGCTGGTTCAACTACCAGCCACTAACAGGAACCTTGGACTGTTAAGTCTTCAGTGCAGTAAGATACAAAGCTTAACATTATCTGATGCTATTGTGTAAATTATTTGCAGCGAGCTTGTTCTTGCTTGAAGTAATGTACATTTACACATCTGCTGAGAAGCATTCAGAAGCTAGAGTATCCTAAACAAGATTTCTTGTCCTACTGATCACAGGCCTTCCTCTTAAGCTGCATTTGAGTTCATGTCTCATTACTCTCCTCCTGGGCTTAAATAAGGAGTTACAGTATTATTTCAGAGCTTCACATGTGACCAACTGTTACCACACTAGAGAAGCTGAGAATTCCTGCTAGTGCTTGAGTTGCTTTAATAGTTTGTGTATTTCTGTTAGGTAAGCATTTCTGCCCTTCTCACCATCCTCTTAACTGGCTGATCTCAGGTGTTCAAACATGCATAAAAAAAAAAATGCAACTGCGTAGCTTTTCACTCTCAAACCACAAATTTTTGGGAGCTTCTTCCTTTTAGTGATTTCTTGGAAAGCAGTGAGTTCAAGCCTCCATCAGCTTTCGTATTTTCCTCTGTTAAGTAGTGAAACAGCACAGCCTTGTGCTGGTAGGAAAACTTAGTCCCTCAGCCTGCCTCACGTGCTAGCAGGCATCAGCTGAAATAAGCTACTGAAACACAATTGCTGTGTAACTCTTCCATACTGGTTTGATAACTTAGTCACTGCAAGCTGAACTATTTTGGCTAGTTTTATTACTCTACAAAGAGTGAATCCCAGACCAGTGCATCATTGAATCTGTCTATCGCCTGTACTTCAGGGAAGTTGTGAGGCACAGAAATGGGAACTACATGCACCATCCAAGATCACTCAACTGTAACATAATGCTCTTGTTCTGCTTCAGTCTTGTGTTGAATAAGCAATGTCTGAGTATGTACTGACTCCTGTGGCTTATTTCTCCCCTAGTGTTCCCTCATTGCTTATTCTAGTATTCCGTGTTAAGCAAAATCCTCACTAGATTACTTCAGGGTTCTTGGCTGCAGTTCAGAAGGCAGTTGTTGAGTTTTCATCTAGCCTCAGAGGGCATGGCTGAAGATCATTCAGCAGACAACTAGAATTTGAAAGGGTGTGTATGCCTTCCATGATATGGGGCTGAATCACAGTATACTTTTTAAGCTTTTCAGAAGCCTTAGTTCTAGAGGCCTAATGGGAGTACACACAAATCTATAGCTACAAGAGGTTTTTTTTCTGCAGTTAACTTCACAGTGTTCACTGTAGCAGTCTTAGCTGCTGGGTAAAGTCAGAGGGCAAGCACAGGCCTCTAAATCTTACTGTTCTAAGCAGGTTGATTTCCAAGGTGATTAAAAGCCACCTCCGTATCTCCGGGCTGGGGTTAAGGAAGAAAGCAAAGTTGCTTTGATAAAGTAAATGTGCAAGGTTGGAAGTGAAACAGTAGTCTGAGTGGCCTTTCACCTTACAAAAAACATTGCAATTGAGAAATCTCTGCCAGTCATACAACACGAACACTTTTCACAGGTACTTGGTGCCAACATATCATACTTTTGTAGGTAGTAGTTCCCCTTCCACATGGACTACCCAGACTCTAAGGAGTGCAGGAGAGGAAGATCAGAGAGACACCTTTTGCTAATTGACATCCAGTTGGAAGCTCCTAAATGATTGTTCTCACTAAGGAAGAGTCCTTTCAGCTAATGTGGTCAACATCCCATTGTAAATTCTAACTGGCAGGTATGCTGACACTATGCCTGAAGCAGGTAGGAACAGATATGTTAAGGGCACAGGTCTCCCTCTTGGGGGGGGGGGGAAAAAAAGAAAAAAGACAAAAGCTAGATTGCCTTTAGTTATAGTCAGTTCAACTTGCTGCAGTCCAGCTGGCTGTAGGCAAACCAGTAAGATCACTCACCACACAGCTAGTGCCTTCCCCTCATGCGGTAGGTCAGACTTAGGAAGGGCTAACAACGCCAGGCAGGAGGTAAACTGTAGCTATTGGTAAGTAATTGCAAACATGCAGTCATTCCCTCCTCAAACACTTGCTTGAAACCCCCTCCTTTGAAATTACAATGAAACTGAGCAGGTACCTGCAAGTACTAGATACAGGAATTACCCTGGTGCTTCAAGAGACCCTAGACACCAAAGCAGCACCCACCCATAAAGTGCAGCTGTGATTCTGTGGGCACACTTTAGATAATTCTCACTGAAATTGCCACACAAGCTTGTTCTGTTGATTCCACCTTTTCATGTGAATTTCAAAGCTTCCAGTACCTAGGGTAGCTGCATTTGTAACAGGCTTGAGCTAGTTTATGTAAAGTTTGTTCAGTTCAGGTACCATCTGCAAAAGCAATCTCTTGCCAGGTTCGCTCTTCAGAACAAACACTTTGTCCAAATATCTGTACCTCCGATTAAGTTGCACAGAATTTCTTTCCTTTCAATTTTTTACTAGCACTTTCTGGAAAGGAAATCCCTTGTTTTCTTTTAATTAGAGGCTGTTTGGCCATTGTGCCATTACAGTCACCTGTTAGTATGGGCTGTAGAGCACTGTTACCTGGGCTTGCAAGGAGATCTGCAGAGGATGAAGAGTTAATGCTCAGAAATAAGGAATGGTCGTGTCTCGGCCACAGGGAGGTAAACGCTTCTGTGGCTCTCAGTAGTTCAGATGATTGCAACTGGCTTCTTGGGAAATCCTTTTCTTGCCTAGGAGGTTCCAGGGGTACTTTGCAGTCATTTACTGCATAAGCATCTTCCAAAGCTGTGGCTTTTGGGACGCTGTTAGCCTGTGGAGCAACTTTTGTCCTATTTAAAGTATTCAAGCTACAGTCAGAGTGAATGGATTCATCTTCTGAATCACCATCATAGGGATCTAAAAACTTAAACAAAGGTATCTCTAAATATGGTGGATGCTTATTTGTCCATTAAAATAACACAAGAGGCATCATACAGTGGGCTTTAAATCACTTTCAACATGAGCCACAGACTTACATCTTATGGACA
The DNA here is from genome assembly GCA_013400475.1 of Tricholaema leucomelas. Lineage (NCBI taxonomy): Eukaryota > Metazoa > Chordata > Aves > Piciformes > Lybiidae > Tricholaema lacrymosa > Tricholaema leucomelas. The sequence continues at coordinate 711,390 of WAAF01004059.1, read as the reverse complement.
TTTTCCTACATTAAGTTCTTTTTATATCTACACCTGCCCACCTGTATTTTTATTTTTTGAGTGCTACAGTGAGAAGAAGGCTGCTGCATAATAGTCAAACCTACCTGCAGTCTCCCAGAGTCCCTTGCATTCTTGAGTCCACCAGAAAGCGATTTAGGTGTGACCTATTTAAGAGAAGTTAACGTAAGTTTATAAAGCACCTTTATATGAATCAGTGATTGAAGTAAAACCAGAGAAGCTAAAATTCCTAGAGAAAAGGAAGCCAGATAGTCCTCTTGCTAAGACAGTAAAAAGTGTATCTCTGTCTAACTGGTAAAGTTAGCCTAAAATAGAGGGACTGAAGCAAACTATGTTCAAGTCTTGCTACACTTAAAACACTGCTATAAAGAGAACAATGAGTAAATTAGTACCTTAACACCAAAGTCAGTCAAATCAGCATTTACCTAAGAGTAGACAAGGTATAATCTAGAGTTTAGAGAGCTTCCCTCCCTCTCTGGTCCTCTTTTGTTCTTTTACACAGGGATGATCTGAAACTCACAGAATCAACCAGGTTGGAAAAGACCTCCAAGATCATCCAGTCCAACCTATCACCCAGCCCTATCCAGTCAACTAGACCATGGCAGTAAGTGCCTCATACAGTCTTTTTTGAATACCTCTAGGGACAGTGACTCCACCACCTCCCTGGGCAGCCCATTCCAATGCCAATCACTCTCTCTGGCAAGAACTTCCTCCTAACATCCAGCCTAGACCTCTCCCTGCAGAACTTGAGACTGTCCCCTTGTTCTGTTGCTGGTTGCCTGGGAGAAGAGACCAACCCCCACCTGGCTACAACCTCCCTTCAGGTAGTTGTAGACAGCAATGAGGTCACCCCTGAGCCTCCTCCAGGCTAAACAACCCCAGCTCCCTCAGCCTCTCTTCATATGGTTGTGTTCCAGGCCTCTCAACAGCTTCATCATTCTTCTCTGAACACATTCCAGTACCTCAACATCTCTTTTGAATTGAGAAGCCCAGAACTGGACACAGTACTCAAGGTGTGGCCTGACCGTTGCTCAATACAGGGGAAGAATAACCTCCCTTGTCCTGCTGGCCACACTGTTTCTGATACAGGCCAGGATTACGAATTTGCTGCCTTGGAGAGTTTTCTAACAAACACAGTCAAACTAAGTTCTTTCAGCCAGTCTCAGTATCACTGCTGTAACACTGAGGTTTCAGACTTTCTTTCTTCACATGGACTTGCCCATATCTAGATAACATTGTTTATGGATTTACATTGAAGAACCTTATCATCCTGAAATAGTGCTTATAGTCTGAGTAATGAATAAAAGATAACAAAAAACAAAGGAGTATATATGGAGACTCTTTTAGAAGTAAACCACAACTTTGCCCTGTGCTTTCTGGAAGGTAAAGTGGTGGCAGATTTCTGCTAGGCAACTTCCCTAAGCCACAGGGCACAGCAATTCACATGGACCAAGAGTGAGCATCAATTCTGAAGAATTTTACCCATAAATTAAGTATTTAGTTCCCCACTGCAGAATCAGGGCTTTCTTCATCACCATTAAACATACTGGTTTGACAGAGCAGCATTCAGGAAGTTACCAAATATTCACAAATACTTGCTGCAAAAACAGAGCTGCTCTCAATCTCATCCAAAATGGACAGTCAGAAGGGAGAGATTTTCTGCCCAGAGCTGCAAAAATCCCACTGGACTAGAGCTGCTGAAATTTAACCACCAGGAAACAAGCCAGTGCAGCCTTAAACACTTAGCATCAAAGTGCTTATGCTGCATTTGTCTACCTCAAGCAGCAGGGCTTTCCTGCCTCATTTCCCCTGGATCAGTTTAACAAAATTAATAACAGTTATGAGAAGGAGCCTGATGGACAGAATAGTGTTGGGTTTGGGTGTTCGTTTTCCCTCTTTCCATTTACAGTCACAAAACCAACAACAGCAGCAACCCTATCTTAGACTCTTCCTACTGAGACTGAAGGAAGAGTTGGATACCCATCAGGATAGCCATTACTATCAAAGTGCTTCACTTCACCAACAAGAGTCAGTTCTTACCTCCACACTGGATTCAGACTCAGACTCCTCCGTACTTGACTCTACTGTGCACTTCCGCTGCAGAGGAGGAAGGGAAGGAAATGCTTACTGGAAATGAAAGTCACCACAGCTTCAGTTTGAAGATGAAGTTCTAGTACAGACTGTTGATGCTGCATTTCTCCAGAGCTTTCACTTCTAAAGCTGGCTTGTCCTTCCAGATATCTTGTATTTGTTGCACTACTTGGGCTGGGCAAGTGAAATATAAGGAAAAAAATAGGGGTCTCCCCCCCACACCAGAAAAACAGCACGGAAAGCTATCTAGAACCTGACTTGCCTGTGCTAGGAACAGTTACCCCAGCTCTGTAAACAAATGTACAAAACGGGGTTTGCAGTGCACTAAGGTTTTGGTGGGTCCATCTCTCAGAAATAACTGCAGACCAATTACTAAAACTACACCCTCTTTTTTTCCTGAGGCTTTTGCTGCAAAGACCTGACAAACAAACATCCCTTCTTATTCCCCAGGTGGTAGCACTGAAGTGGAATAGTTTCCCCCTCCCTTTTTCTTTCTTTGCAGGTGGCACTACTTGAATTAATTCGTTCACACCTGTTCTTCATGTACTCTTTTTCCAGCATAACCTGCAGCATTATCAGGCTAATGGCAAAGCAGCTAGCATTTTCTAAATGGTACTTTAAAAGGGAAATAGAGAAGCAGCAATTAAAAGTTACCATGTATTTATGTGCCAGTCTTTCTGTGTAGTCTGGGCTTTTAACAGAATCCTTCATTTCCTCAGCTTCTACTACAACAGGCAGAGGGTAGAAGAACACATTAGAGAAAATCTTCTGTCAGATAAACGGCTCAGACATGGTAATTCCCTTTGTGCTAGAAATGCTGGGCAATCCTTCACAAAGTCTGGGCTAAGCTCTCAAAGGCAGCTTCTGTTCAAAACCAAAGATAAGCCACTGTCTTCTACCAAAACAATAACTTGATTCACTGCTCCTCCATGCAGCATAAAAAAAAAAACAACCCACATTTAAAAAAAAAACACTCTGTAAAGTACAAGTTTTCAAAGAGGTATTTGTACACAAGACATCAGACCAGACTAGAAAGGTGTGGGGAGAGTCATCCCTCTACCCTAGCCCTCCCTGTGTTCATTAAGTCACTGTACACTCATCCCCACCTCCCACAGAGCTCTGTGACTGGGTCCTTCCTCCCTCCCCTACCTTCCATGGGCTGACCAGCACCACGTCTCTTTCCACGTAGCTGCCTCTTCTCAGATGAAGCCATTCTGCTCCCAGCACCTTCACTCTCCTCCAGTTTTATAGGCTGGGGCCCCCAGCTGCTCCACCTGTTTCCACCTCCCACACATGCCCTGCTCAATTACTTTAGCCTGGTGGCTTAACTCTTTTGCAAAGCATGGGAACTAAGAAAGGGGGCGGGGGAGGGGGGGGAAGAAAGTCCTCTTTGAAAGCACTTTGTGCCACTGCTAGAGGCTCCACCCTGCTCTTCACAATGTGTTCCCAGAGCCAACTGTGTGGAGGTTTACAGCACAAACATCTACAAAAGAACATGTCAGTTGGAGTCCTCCAAGCACATCTATTGCTATAAAGCACATTCATACGCAGACATGAGCACACATCTACAGCTGAGTTTGCAAGGCCTGCTGGCCAGAGATGGCTCCCCTTCTGCTCTTGCTGATTCGTTTTCTGTAGCCCCTAGTTCATTCACATAACCTTTAGACCGATGGAAAAGAGAAAATCCCTCTTCCCTCCAGAGGCGCTCAGTGATGTTTCCTCTGGCCGTTTGCTGTAGCAGGCGATCACCTCTCTGCTGGGTGGACAATTGCACTGGACACACAAAGCTCTCTTAATCACTTAAAATGTGCTTTGAAGGACTCCAATACCATCACTCTTATTTGCCATCACTTACTGAGACAAGAACAACGTTGCTCTTTTTAAATATTAAGAGTACTCTCTCAGATTTCCCAGAGTCATGAGTTAGGTCCACTTTTCACAAAAAGGCAGATCTGATTTGACCCTTTAAAGGCCACCTCTCCATTCCCTTTCTTCTCCTTTTCACAATGAAACAAGGAACTCTTTTTACATTTTCAGATGAAGTTCCTCTCATTAATAATGTTTCCTTCCTATCTGTCTTTCTTGCATCTTCCTACACAATGCAGAAAGCACTGCTAGTTCAGATTAGTTTTTAAATCAGTATCAAAGCCTCAGTACAAGCAGCATCTCACTCAAAGAGTGCTCTGGAGCAAGCAGTTGGACAAGTGCCTGGGGAGAGGACAGTGACAGCAGCTGCACTGGGAGCAGATACTTCAAAAGCCTTCCACCTCACTTTTACCTCTACTTGAGCCTCACCCTGTCACACATACCACTTTTCTTCACAGACACCTCTCCCTCCATCGCCTAACTTGTCTATGCAGGCCAGAACCATCTGAAGGTTATCCCCCTCTTTAGATCCTCTTTCAAAACAAGTAAGAGCAACCAAAAATCTCATACAACACCTCCTACCACTGAGGTGGAAATGAAGAAGTGTTCTGTTAGTGCCTACAAGTACCAGCTGAGTTGAATGAGCACCTATGATCATCATCCTCAATCCAAACACCTGGCTTGGAGTAATTTCTCTCACAAAAGCCTGCTCAGAATTATCTACTGATGCTTTACAGACAACTGCTGTTGGCAACAAAACCTCAGCAGGGGGCTGACAGAAAACTGTTGGTCTATGAAGGATTACAGATGAAACTGTAACAATAATGTTGAGACCAAGCCAAGGCTTGCACAGCGAACCTGCTGCCAGCACTCACCCAGGCCGTGGTGAGGCAACAGAATTTGTGTTAGTTTGCAGCTAGCTAGTGTTTTGGTGAGAAGAGCTAGATTACAGGCTGTGAAAGGAAAACAATGGTGATGTCTACTTCACTCATAGGCTCGCTGAGATGTATAAGAACAAGAACACAAACATAGATAAGGGAGTTGCTCTCTGTCTGGGCTTTGGGCTGCATTTTTTCTCTCTAACCTAACCTGCTGTCTCTCTGATTAATCCACCTGCTTCCTAAGCCCCCTGGCCGATCCTCCAATCTTCCATCTGGGGTAAGGTAGAGAGGGGTAGGAGAAGGTGGAAGGGCAGTTGGGAGCCCCTCCTGGGGACTCAGGTTTCTGGGAGGGCTGTTGTGTTTCTGTATTACCTTTTAACTTGTACATTTCTGTATATAACTGTATATACTGTAAATACCTGCTTGTATATTCTGCTAAGCTGTAAATATAAAGCTTCATTCAATTTCCAGAGACAGCTGAGTATTGTCTGGGTGATTTCTAAAGTGTGGGGGGACGAGTAAACCATCACAGAACTACAGCCAGATGACAGGTTTCCAAGGAAGAGTTTGGGTTTACACTTCCTTAAGCACATGTGCAACGCTATCACCAAGCCAGAGGAGCTTTTAGCCATACCTGGCTGGTGCAGTATGAACAAGGAGGGTGGTCAGAGGGTTACAGAGGCACAGAAATGCTTTCTTGAGATGTTCATTTACTGTACTGCTTCTTGGTGCTTTGGTTCTCCTTGTCATGCATGGAAAAAGTCCTTAATCCTTCACAGACCTTGTGCCAGCCTCAGGTAGCTTAAATTTCCCTGAGTCCAGGCTCTCTGGCCAGCTGAAAATGCAGGTAACACATTTCTCTCATTTTGAAGGGCATCATTACTCTTTCTCCTCTTACCAACGGGTACCTGCCATCTTCCTGCTTCACAAGGTGGCTCCAGGAGTCCAGCACTGTGAAAACATCTCTCAGCAGATCAGTTCAGCCTCTGCTTTATAACTTCTCATACAATAAATCACAGGTGCATCTATCTTATTCATTAAAAAATTAATCCCCCCTCTCCCCTCTTTGAAATACAGTTGACTTCTACATAGAGAAATAAAACATAGTAGTTTGTCTACTGCAAAATGTGCTGGAGCAAAAACTGCAGAAAACTCAGTTGTCCAAGGTTGTGATGGTTTGGGTGTCCCCCGCCCCCCACACTTTTAGAAATTACCCAGACTAGACTCAGTCGGCTCTGGAAATTTGAATGAAGCTTATATTTACAGCTGGCACAATGTACAAGCAGATATTCACAGTATATACAGTTATAGACAGAAATATACAAGGTAAAAAAGGTAATACAAACACAATCCCCCTCCCAGAAACCTGAGTCCCCAGGAGGGGCTCTCAACCACCCCTCACCTTCCCCCTACCCCTCTCAACCTTACCCCAGTCCCAAGGAAGAATGGAGGTTCGGCCAAAAGGGTTAAAAGCAAGGTGAAGCAGCCAAGCAAAGGAGGGTGAGGTTAGAAAGCAAGATGGAGTCCAGCCAGCAGCCACGAGCTCCCCAACAGGCAAAGTTCCCCAGCGAGGAGAAGAAGCAAATGCCCAAATCTTTGTTTTGCCTTTCTTCTTTTGTATACATCTCAGCAAGACTGTGAGGGAAGTAGACACCATTGTTTTCATTTTACAGCCTATCATCTAGTTCTTCTCACCAAAACATGCTAGCTAGGCTCAAACTAGCACAAAGGTGAAATAATTACTTAAAAGTCCTGTGGCTATGGCCAACAGAGTGTAAAGCTGAAGCAGAGGCTGCCATCAGGGGAGGTCCATGTTTCACTTTTTGCCTGAAGAACAGCTAGGACTGCTCTCTTTGGGAGCAGATTCAGGTGGCAGTTTTATATTATTCTTATTAATCAATAATCTTTAATATCTCCTGTTAGTCAATGGAAATTATTATCATGTAACAGCAGATTGCACTGGTGAGACAACTACAGGGGAACTGACTCACAGTGAACCATGTTTGACTCACGGCTATCTTGTTCCAGATATACCTCCCACCAGAAGAAATACAAAGGCTGTGGAATGAAGCAAGTCTTTTGACTCTTCACGTGCAGCTCTGCAGCCATCTGGGTGCTCCAGCTGTGGTTTGAGGGCTGAAACCAAAGAAATCACACATATAATACTTTCTCTGCACAGGGACAGGGTGAAAAAACGGGGGAACAACTGAAAAATGACTGAATGATCTCCTGATTATATACCGAGTATGATGTCATATGGTATGGAACATTCCTTTGGCCAGTTTGGGTCATCTGTCCTGGCTATTGACCTCCCAGTTTCTTGCATCTCTACAGCCGTCTTGCTAGCTGGCCATGTGGAGCTGCAAAGTCCTTGGTTTAGTGAAAACATACATTGCAGTAACCAAAATCTGAGTGTGTTATCAACATTATTCTCATACTAAATCCAAAACAGTTTTGTAGCTGCTACTAGGAAGACTAACTCTAACTACTAACTCTATCCCAGCTGAGGTCAGGATAGGTTCTGATCTCTGAAGGCTGTGATGCCCTTTTCCTTAAATACATAGCCCTTCTGTAAGAGCAGGTATCCTAACTGCCCAGAGGTGACACTTTACAGTGCTTTTTTTCTCCCTCTACTCTCATAACAGCTTTTCCCTGTCCCATGAGAGGCACCCACTGTCCCCAGTGGCTTTATGGCTGAAAATGCTGCCTATTCCTGCTGCTGCCCTCCCATCTGACAAAGGTAAGACAGATTATTCACAGGGTAGCTTCAGGTAGGATCAGAACAAGCAGATTTTTCTGTTGATTTTGGCAGAAGGCTTGGCAGAAGTACATACCTGTCTTCCTACGAGTTGTCTTTGGAGGGAGATGACTATCTCTAAATGTTTAATTCTTAAATGCTGCTGGAATTGCTGTATGGCAATGAAGCCAAACACCACTACTGTCTGTGCAACAGACAATAGGAGTTGTGTCTTTCATACATGAAAATTTTCTTTTTCTAAATGCAAGACAGGATTGTATTGTGGTGACAGTTTACTTCATTTGCAATAGGGAACAATCAGAACAAGATATTTAATCCAAATTAAGTTCCTAAGATGAAGCAAGTGCAGAGCAGAGAATGAAAATCTGCATCCAGGTGGCCATTTTGGTCAACCCACTCATCAGTTAATGCTAATCAAGGACATTTCAGTCAAGCCTGAGTGTTGTGGGAAAAACAGAAATAAGATGCTGCACACACTGCAAGGTCTCATCTCACACTTCATGTTTCTGCCTATGTCCGGTGTAGGAAATCTTCTGGACTCCAATTCCTCTTAAAATCAAGCTGTAAGCAAAGACATGACAGTTTTCAACTGTTTTGCAGAACAAAAATTGGCTTTATCCTTTACTTCACATGTAGTTGTACATATGGTGCAGTACATGGAGGCATGGCCAAACTGCAGCTGCTGCTGCAATTTCCTCGTTCCCACACCTTCCCTCAAAAAGTGCTACTGCAGCTGCTATTGTTAATGCATGGCTGTTAATTTTTCACAAAGAGAGTGAAGACAGCCTTTAAATCCTTGTAGTCACAGCTGTTTCCACATAAATCCACCCCATTCTTATCCTTATGAAGTCTTCTTCCTGGTATGCTTGACAGAAGGGTGTGTGGGAGGCCAGGAAATCTCCTTGGTGTCTCCAGCCTGTGTACAGAAGTGCTATATTCAGAAGCAGCCATTCTGAACAAGGAACCATATCCAAAAGAGGCTATTGCACGGTACAGAAATCATAAAGAGTTGTTAAGATACTTAGTTTTCTCTTGCATGTAAGAGGCAACATCACTGGGAGACCTGAACTGGAGGTTAGAAAATAGTTTCAGTTCAACACAGTCCTGATGTATGGAATCATTCACCTTGGAAGGATTACTCCAGACCTTTTTAAACCTTATTTCCCCATTTTCAAAATGTAGGTGTAGTGCTGGTTTTCTTTAATCTGTCTTTGGAACATCTTAGTTGGACAGGGAAATGTAAGGTAGCAAATTTTCTCAAAACAAAACTAAACTCAAACACCTTGCTGTAGAACAGTATTAATAACCCAGGAAGCCATGCTGGACTTAGGGAATTCCATTTTTACAGATTGGCTGGCCTATTGCTGGTTTACTTCCAAGTTCATTCATGAATACTGGGAATATTTTGCCTTCCTTGAAATACAGCTCTTTAGACACTCATAGATTTCTCTGACAGGCTGATGCTGTTCTTAAGTAATTTAGAGTAATGTCCCTACAGTATCTTTTGAGGCTGTAGAATTAAAGCAGTCTGTTTCCCTCCACTCCCTCAGTCACATCTTCAGATGCAAGTAATCTTGTAATTAGGAGAGGAGGGTGATCAGAGTGTGAATATGCAGGTTGTCTTTCTTAAAACCCCTATTATATATGACTATCATTCTTCTTTCATTTATGATCTCTGTACAGTCCTTCTCTTGGCTCAGTTTCATCAGTAGTTGCACCATCGGAAGAAAGCTGTCTGTGAAGTCAAACTGAAGGGTGACACACTGATGAACCCAGCTGCTGGACTGATTGCTCAGTCTGCTCTGCAGGCTGTAACACACTGAAGTATTTGAATAATACAGCTCCAGCATGCCCACATATACATCCACACCAAGGGCACCACTTCTGATGGGTGTGGTGATCTAGTCCTGTCAAATCCCAGCTACATTTTATGTCCACACAGACAGAATGCCATGAGACAAAGAGGTATATTTCCCAATGCCATAATTTCTCGGTTTTAGACCTGCCTCAACACAAATAAGCTCTGATCATAACAAATAGCTACACTTTGAGAAAGTTATGAAAATCAAGTATATTGTTCCAAATATCTTTCTCATGTGATAAAACACAACAAGTGCATTTAAGTTATTAACTCCAGAAGGAATTAGCATGGCAAACTTTTTAGCTCATCCATTGAAGCACCTGAAGAAAATGAGCAGTAGTCACACACCACCACTATAGTCTCTCAAATGCCTCAGTAACAACCTGGAAGAGAAGGCAACAAGAATATCCCACATACATCACTGCATCATCTCCTGAGAGAGAGAAAGGAAGGAAGGATTTTCATATCTAGCTAAACCTGTGCTCCTGTTTCTCTAGAAATATTCCAGGAAGTCTAAAGGAGGAGATGGCTCTTCCCAGAATCCTCAGCTTCCCAAACCCATCAGCCAGAGTTTCTTTCAAGATTCTAAGAGACACAGCAATAATTAAGATAGTGAGATGGACTCTCCCCTTCTAAATCACCTGAACTTTTCAAGGTCCTTAGTTGTAGCTACCTGAGTGCATAGACTCAGCATGGATCTACCACCGGATTTTACGAAGCCTCATCCATAAACAATGCCTATTTTGAAGCTTTAATTGTACTGCACAACTTCAACCACTGCACAAAGGAACCTTAGGAGAACTTCAGAAATTTCACAGTACACCAATGACAGGAGCAGGTGTTCCATGGATTTTCATATCCATGCCTTCTTTAGGACACATGAACATTTATTTTTTCCCCTCAAATTTTCACCAGTGCATTCTAGAACTGGCAATGTTTGCTCTTTGCTCACACACATCACCACCCCACTCTGGTGGCAGAGCAGTCGTAACAGAGTTTTGCAGAAATCGCACATGTCCTGAAGGCTCAGTCTCCATGGCTGAAGGGCATTCAGGCATCCACGGACACTTGGACTCTGTGGCAGTTTTAGATGTCTGAGGCAGTTCATAAGGTTCCATTGATTTTGATGTAAAAGCAGCTGTCTCCTTACTAATGCTTTCCATTGGTGCTTGAAAATCGCTTTCCAATTTCATGTAAATATCCCCGTGGGACTCTGTAAATGGCAGGACTGAGTTTCTAGGCATAAAACCAACTTGTGGATCTTCAAAACTGAAAACATCTCCTGAATCTACTGCCTCAGGCATGCTGTGTATCCGCTGAGGTTTAACTCCTTTCTGATGTTTATTGCTAGTGAAATTCATCCTGTGGCGTGTGCGAAGAAATCCATCTTCTGAGCAACTGCTGTAAGTACCTAAGGACTAAAATAACGCCGAATAAGCGAGGTGAGTTCTGTGCTGACAGGTCCATTTCCCACCACAGGAATCACTGATACCTGGGTAGGCTTCCTGCAGACTTAACGGCACACTAAAGTGTCTGCCACAGGGGCCAGCAAAAACAGGAACGCTGGGGAGCATTTTAGCAAGCAGAGCACAACCCCTGGTGGCACCTTGCAGGAGAGACCATCACCATCATTTCATGAATCACTCTACACTTCTATGCAACTTCTACTCTGCAGCAGAAGTCTGTTTGCAGTTTGTTAAATATTGCTTCAGGAAAAACTAGTGCAACAGTATTTGGAAAAGCCTCTCAGGGGAAAATGAGGACTTTTGTTTGTTTGTTTAAAAGCTAATACAGACCACTTTCTTGCTAATACAGAAACAGTAATTCAACAGTATCACTTACAACTAGTCATGAATAGAAATGGCAGTGAAATATACTTACAAAACATATCTGTGTATTTTAAAGCAATCACAATGAAATGCTTGGCTAACAGTTCAAATCAGAACCCTGTGGAGTGTAAAACCAAACATCCTCTGCCCCGCACCCGCCTCTTCCTCATAGCCCCATCAAAACAGCACCTTGGTACAGAAGAACTTGTGTCTCTGTCTCCTCTTCACACTGCCATTGACAACATGGAATGCTCCTCTGATACAGTTGCGTCTCTTCCTTGTACCAGCCATTCTCTGGATGAAGCTTTATTCACCATTTCTTTCTATAAGCCTTAATTTTCAGAAATACAGTATTTTAGACTATTTGTTAGCACATACCCACATCTCTGTCTGAAATCACTTTTCATTGTCTAGTATGACAACGAAATGTCCAACTTACTTTTTATAGGTAGTTCCCTTTGTTGAAGACATAGAACTAAACAAGATCATTAGACAATGAAATGGCAGAAACTCTTCCCTTAGGGTGCCCTCACTATTAGGTAAATCCTGAGTAAGGTTTAATTTTTGCACAGGCAGACCATCTGAAATGATCTACTTGCCAAAACTTCTGAGGCACTCAGTGCCATAGTCTTGTTGATTGGACAGGGCTGGGTGATAGGTTGGACTGGATGATCTTGGGGTCTCTTCCAACTTGGTTGATTCTATGATTAAGAACATGAACAAATAAACCTTTCATAGCTAGCTGTAACTGAATGCAAATTATCTGAGACCTACTGGTGAGACACATCATAGGCCATGAACACTCTTAAGTAGCGTTTATGTATGCAGGCTTTGCACAGCACATTCTAGGAGAATCTTTATTACAGAACCAGATTCAGTTTCTCCTCATTCATCATTGCATTTTATGTTGTTTTTTTCCTGCTCCTTTTCTTGTTTCATTTGAAAATCCATGAAGTTCAACAGATAGCTGCAATTTCTAGAACAATGAAAGACGTTTATCCTATCTGCTGTCACCCAAACATTAGACTGTACAACCCACATCAGTGTGGGAGCCTTTCACTAGAGCAACAGAGGCATCAGCATGTTAGCTCCTAAGGTCCAAAACCACACAGAGCTTTCTTCCACAGAGAGCAGTGGTACCAAGTAGTTCTCTGACCTCAGTGACCCAATGCTTTAATGCTGGCACAAGTTCAAAAAGACTGTTTATGATCAGAAAATTGTTGATGAAGTTCAATGAGCTGTCAAAAGTATAAGCTCTAAACTAGAAGGAGCGAGTGTAACATTTTATTGCAATCATATTCATTGTGATTAGCTTCACTATTCTGCAACTCAAAACACATTAGTATCAGCACCTAACCCTTTGTTGTGCATTTCTGATTAGAACAACCTTGTAAGTTGCAAGCAGTAGTGTACCATAAGCATCAGCACAGGGTCCAAGTGCACCCCCAGAAATATGAAGTTACTACTAGGCCACCTAGCCGTTCCTAAATTCCACTGTGGTGCTCCACAGTACAAAATGTGAGAAAGGCCATGAACTGCTACAACAGGCAGCTGAGTAAGTGACTTTTGGTAAGGGTGGTCCTTGTTCCTAGGCTGTATTTCAGCAAAAGGTTGGCATAGGCAGAGAGCACAACCCACTGCTGCTGTGTCCTTTCCTCAGCATAATGCAGGAAATGACTCAAAACACAGGTATGTTCTTGCAGTCAAAAAGGCTGGCGATAACCTGCTCATGTAACCAGAGTTCTTCCTTAACAGATAAACTATTTTTGAGTGAAGCAGACTCCAAAGACTTTAGCAATCACCTGACTGGGCAGAAAAGTCTGTCTTGAGCATTGTCATGTAAATTTTAGATCTAGGCTCTCCTCCTCTACTCGGCTCTGTTGAGGCCTCATTTGGGATACTGTATCCACCTCTAGGCCTGTCAGTTGTAAGACAGGGAACTGCTTCAAAGTGTCCAACACATTGCCACAAAAACGACGGAGTGGAACATCTGCTGTAGAAGGAAAAAGTCAGAGAGCTGGGTCTCTACACTTGGAGGAGACTGAGGGGTGACAATGTTTATCGAGGTGTGAAGAGCAAGTGTCAGAACACAGCCAAGTTCTTCTCAGTGATGTCCAATGATAGGACAAGAGGCATTAGGTACAAGACGGAACACAAGAGGTTCCATGTGAATGTAAGCACAAAGTTTTTCACTGTGAGGGTGACCAGACTGGAACAGTTGTGGAGTCTTTCTCTGCAGACACTCGAAACCCACCAGAGTGTTCCTGTGTGACCTACTCAATAGGATCCTGCTCTGGCAGGGGGATTAGACTAAATCTTTCAAGGTCACTTCAAACCCCAACTTTCTGTGAAACTCATTGGAAAATAGTTGCACAATGTTTTACCCACTATAAAGGGCTGCAAAAGTTTTCCTCGCAACTCACACGTAACATAAAATCCACTTAAAGATCTTAGTTTTGGTACCGCTTTTTCAGCAAGGCCTTGGAGAAATTAGTTGCAGATTTAAATCTGTCACACTGATAGCTTTCAACACCAAGATGGTTTACCTTCCAATCATTGTTTCTGTCATCCATGCAACCAAACTGCAAGTCAGTAACTTGATGCACGCTTACAGGTGTGCAGCTCCCCACCAGGCACAAGACTGAATGCCTTGACATCACACTCATTACCATAGCAACAGAACATTCACTGCTGTGGCAGTAACTGGACACATGGCAGGCAACAGATCCTAGTCATGCTCCTTGAAACTCTCCACACTTACAAGGTACAATGACACTGCAGGTTACATAGGCCTCACCTATGACTGTGGGCTCTTCTCACTGCCCAAGAAGATTGTTTTGGCATTGCTTATCTTCATACCTTGCTTTCAACCTTCACTAACTTGGCAAGGATCAGTCTTTCCTGCCATTGATTTGTGATCCTCCTAATTTGAAATGAATTTTATGTCATGCCACAAAATGACAAGTACAGAGGATAAATGCCTCAGTTAAGTAACCTGTGATTGGGAGCAGTTTTCTAGGTCACACAAGTTGATTCCTTTCTCATCATCACCTTAGAAACAAGCTTTTCGAGAAATCTGGGGCACATTATTGCAGCATGTGAAGCACTGGGAACTGTGGGAGGTTATTTCTGAAAGCCATAGAACTTAGAAAATATACAGCATCTCAAGCTACTATGCCAGTTATTTCCTTGTAAAAGTAACGTGACCTAAAGTAACTGTGATTTAAAGAATACAGATGTTTCAGTGGAGCTGCCGAGATAGAAAGTAACAGGCTTTCAAACATATTAAGCCTTCAGAGTAATATAAGCAGTACTGAAGTAGTTTGTTTCCATATCTGAATCCTTAATTCCCATTTTGGAAAACAATTTCAGAATGGTTTTATAAAACAAATCAGCCTAATAAACTGAGTGCCAGTTCTGGCTTAACTGGTTCACCCACTAGTACTGCCTCATCCTATCTGCAGCAGATGGGCCATCTCCAGAACACTGCTGCTCTGACACAGAGCATCTTTAGGAGGGCAGAACTTGCACAAACTAGTACTGCTTTGGATTAGAGCTTTCAGGAAGCCTGGGTTTTTAAGATACCTTTAAGACGGCCCTGGTACAGCAAGTTATCCTTCCACCTTACTACCAAAAATCCACAGCACACCTTTGTCAGATGTAGAGCTCATACACTGCTTCTGTAACAGATTGAAAAAGGGGAATCAAATCAACAGTTTATGAAAGACCAAGGCAAGATGCTCAGAACCTGCTAGCCCACTCCTGCCTCATAAGCTTAACTCGCCCTTGCTACGAACACCAAATGTGATCCATTTAAAGCAAATGAATGGCACTCAGTCTGCAGGAAGTACATAACAGGCAGAGGAAGCTGCTGAAGCTGCCATTGGGTTGGTTTCCTTCACCTTTTTTTCCAGAGATGAAGGAAAAAACCACAGAAAACAATACAACCCAGCAGTTTCTCCAAGACTGATGTTTTGCTGATGAACCAATGCCACCTGCAAAACTCATACAGCATCACTATCCACCATGTGTGCAGCTTCAGGAGCATCAGCTGCATTTGCAGACTTCCAAACTGCTGGGCTATCGAGACAATCTGAGACAAGTGATCCTTTTTCACATATGAAAATTGTCTGACATTTTTTGAGAAGTGACATTTCTGGCTTTAATGTGGTGCTGGTTTGTAGCAGCACTGCACAGCAAACAGCACTGATTGCAGATTTAAGAGAGCAGCTAGTACTCAGGATACAAAGTACGAAGTGATGCCAAGAATAGTGGGATTTGTCCCCAGTGTTAACAAACAAGTCAATAACACAACTCATTCTTAACACTTTTATTCTTACAGTTCTAGGTTTGAACTGTACATGCAGAGTTGCATAAGTCACAATAGAGATTTACAGTGGATTCTATTCTATGGTAGAGTGCAATCCAGAATCCTTAAACAGTATAAAAAACAACTTTAAACATCAAGACCTTGTTAGGAGCAAAAGGGTTAAAGCTTCCCCAAGTATTTCAGCTCTCCTAGATACCTAGTTACTAGGTACTGTACGTTAGACACATGTAGAGTTGAAGAGCTGTAGAACACTAAACAAACTTGAACATCCTGATATCACACCATCTTTATTACTTTTTTCCCACATTTCTGGCAATTAAGAATAAGTCAAAAGCCCTGCCACCTGCAACCAGCTAATACAGACAAAAATAATCACTCCTTACTTGCCTGTTTAGGGTTGTACAGTGTTAACGAAAATATTCCCCCAATGGCATTTTGTATCTCACGTCAGCTGCAAAAGCAATGTAACAAAAATAAAGGTATAACATCTTTGAAAATAAATATAAAGAGGGAATGCAGACAAAGTGTCAAAGATTTTTTTTTTGGCAGGTAACATTCATAATATACAAAATATAACTTATTCGTATTAGCCAAGGAAACATTCATGAGTTCCTGTAAACTGTTTTAATCCACCTCTTCCATACGTGATGTGTCATCATCTCCTTCAAGAGGTGGCATCTCCTCAGTAACTGCTGGACTGGCTTCTTCTGCAGCAGTATCATCTTCATCAATGCCTGTAAAGAAAACACATGCATTATTAATGCTGGCATCAGAACTCAAGGCTGTATTCTCTCCTCAGCACTTCAACTAAGCTGGGAGTTCCATCTTTTCCTCCAGAACAAAGCAGCACCAAGGTCATCTCCTGCCACTCAGTACCCCCCTCCAAGGATGTTATTCACACCCAGAGTTCAGAGATTTCTTTCTTACCCAAGCCAAGCTTGATCATTCTATAAATGCGGTTGGCATGTGTCTGAGGATCTTCTAAACTGAAGCCAGAGGACAGGAGTGCTGTCTCATACAGCAAGATGACAAGATCCTTCACAGACTTGTCATTCTTATCAGCCTCTGCCTTCTGCCTCAGAGTTTCAATAATGGAATGATCAGGATTAATCTCCAGGTGCTTCTTTGCTGCCATGTATCCCATTGTGGAGTTATCTCTTAGCGCTTGCGCTTTCATGATCCTTTCCATATTTGCAGTCCAGCCGTATGTACTTGTTACAATACAGCATGGAGAAGTAACTAAGCGGTTGGACACAACCACCTAGAAATGAACAGAAAACAGATCTGTAGTATGTTTCAACACATGCATCTGACTTTCTGACCCCACTGATTTTACTACATTCAACTATAAAATGCTGCTGCCAGGTCATGAAGACCTGTAATTTGTAAGATATGAATCTCAACTTTGCAATGCCAACTTAACTAGTGGGCTTCACTGAAAAAGCAAAACAAAACCCCAAAAAAAGCAAACAAAAACCCAACCAAACCCATCAGAGCAATACCAGCACCATGAAACAAAAGCAGAGTTTATCTTTTGACAATGTACCTTGCAAAAGAGATTCTCATCTCTTTCAGAAAAGGCACCTCGAAGAGCCACTGCTGTATAACCTTCCTTCTCTGCAGCAACCTCAATTCCAATCATTAGAACTGCTACATATGAATTAAGTACTAATTACCTTTTCTACTTTCTTTTCAAGGATGTCTTTCATGATTTTGCAAAGGTTTTCAAACTTGGCTTTCTTCTCCTCCTGTTTCTTTTTCTCTTCCTCATCCTCTGGAAGTTCCAAACCCTCTTTTGTTACAGAAACGAGGGTCTTGCCTTCAAATTCCTTCAGCTGCTGCACACAGTATTCGTCAATAGGCTCAATCATGTAGATCACCTCCAGGCCATGTTTGCGGAGACGCTCCACAAAAGCAGAGTTGGCTACCTGATCTTTTGTTTCACCTGCAAAAAACCAAAATGGCTGTGGTTTGAGCTTCAGCATTGCAATTTGGCATCTTTCTCAAAAGCCCGTGCAACATTCACAATGACGCTTCCTGCCTATACCAGGGGAAGAGAAGGGCATAGGCACACTTGGTAAGTATGACAAGCCACTGACAGCAGAGCCTAGGCTGACCTAAAGAGGCTCAAGCCTTTCTAACTGACACTGCAGTGCTTTTAAGTCAACATGTACTTACTGGAACGCCAGGTTCCCATTCCTGCCAAAGCAGGAAACTGAGATGCTGCATTTACTTTTTGAAAAAAGTCTGACTTAAGTTCTTGGAGCCCAAATTGTTTAAGCTTGTTCAAACATCTAATTTTTAAGATGCTCCTAAACAAATTTACTAGTTAAAACCTGAGCACAAACCTATCTTAGAGGTACCTCTAAAACCACACTTCCCGGACTTACAGGGAAAAGATAAATAGGTAGGTAAACCAACTTTGCAAAAATTTGCAGTCTCTGTAACTATTCCTTGTGGACATGGTACTGTATTACAAAACCACAACCACCAGAGTATGGCAGGCATCTCCCTCACAGTGAAGGGTCCCTGCATTGCTTTAGCTTCACTGAAAAGAACTGCCAAGGGTATTATCTCCTAAAAGGTAATCCTGCTTGTGATGTACAGCTAGCTATGTTTACGGACAATTTCTGCTACCAGCTCACCAGTAATGTAGTAGACGTGTTTTTGGTTTTCCTTCATCCGAGTACAGTAATCCTTCAGAGAAACCATTTCATCACCAGATGCAGATGTGTAAAATCTCAGTAACTCTGACAGCTTCTTGCGATTCTGGGAATCTTCATGAATACCAAGCTACAGAAGCAGAAAAACAAGAACATGAAATCTAAGTAATCCCTTCCCATTTCTTTTTTTTTTTAAGGCCTAAGTCTGTAGCAGAAAGTCTACACACCTTAATGTTCTTGGAGAACTGCTCATAGAACTTCTTGTAATTCTCCTTGTCTTCAGCCAACTCTGTGAAAAGTTCCAAGCATTTCTTCACCAAGTTCTTCCTTATCACCTTCAGTATCTTGCTTTGCTGCAGCATTTCACGAGAAATATTCAGAGGTAAATCCTCGGAGTCTACCACACCTCTCATGAAATCTGAAAGAGGACATCAAGAATCAGCTTTGCAAGTCTCAAGAGCTTTCCAGTTACCACCTAAAAGCAGCTTTGCCATTTAATACTAAGAATTGGTTTCTCGAGAATTCCAAACAAAACAGGCAGTGCTTTCAACTGCTCACACACTTCTTGATCAGTCTTTCCCTCCCAAAATCTTTTTTAATCTTTAGTTTCCTTTTACAAGTGCTAAGCAGTTTAATTTTGGGAAACCCTTCTTTAGAAATACACTCACTCAGATATTCAGGGATCAGCTCCTCACAGTTGTCCATGATGAAAACCCTGCGTACATACAGCTTGATGTTGTTCTTCTTCTTCCTGTTTTCAAACAGATCAAAGGGAGCACGCCGTGGGACGAACAGGAGAGCTCTGAATTCCAACTGCCCTTCCACAGAGAAGTGCTGTGTGGAAGCAAGACCATCGGTTTAGTTCATTTGCATAGCTCTCACTCTAGTGACTGTACAGTAACCCCTCAAATGCAGAAAACTAATAGTAATCTGAGACTCCAGCAAAACACTGGACAAGAACAACCCCTTTCTCCAAACAGTGATCTCTGAAGTTCTACTCAGTTGTTACTCGGCAAGTAGGCCAGTTAAGACAACATGCACCAAACCAGGAAGGCATTATCGGGCACCTGATTTTACATATTGTGGATTTAAAACCTGAATTGCAGCCTTAATGGTAGCCAGAGTAACTTAATTGCAGCACAAAGTGACCCCCTCAAGACACCAAAAAGTTTGAAGCAGCATCACTTCAAATATTGAACAAGATCTGGAATAGTGAATCAGAGTTCAGCAGTGTATTTCACGAGCGTAATTCTGCCTGAAAAGAACAACTTACCTTGACAGCTAAGTGATCTTCCCAGTCATTAGTTAGACTCTTGTAGAATTCTCCATATTCCTCATTGGTAATGTCATCTGGATTCCTCGTCCAAATGGGCTTGGTCTTGTTGAGTTCTTCCTCATCAATGTACTTCTCCTTAATCTTCTTTTTCTTCTTCTTATCTCCATCCTTCTTTTCTTCTTCTTCATCAGAACCAACATCCTCAATCTCAGGTTTATCTTCTGTCTTTTCCTCCTTCTCTTCTTTCTCTTCTTCTTTCTCCTCAGCCTCATCATCACTTACCTCCTTATCACGTTCCTTCTCCACCTACGAAGAGATTACCCTGTATTAGAAACCTTTAAGTTTTATCATTTAACAGACCTAAAGTAGCCCTCCTAGTCTCACAAAGCTGGAAGCCACAGGAACAAGACATTATGTTTTCCTCCTAAACTCAACTAAGTACTCCTATTCTGGGTACTCAATTAACATTTTGTTTCCAGATGTAGTATTTACAGAATCACAGCACATTTTAGGTTGGAAGGGACCTTTAGAGATCATCAAGTCCAACCCCTGTGCCAAAGCAGGATCACCCAGGGTAACTGGCACAGGAATACATCCAGGTGGGTTTTGAAAGTTGCCAGAGAAGGAGATTCCACAACCTCTCTGGGCAGCCTGTTCTATTATTTATTATGCTATTTAGTTTCATTACACATAGTTATCACTAACGATGCACCATGGTAACTTTCTCAGTGGTTGTAGACCGTCAGTAGCTTTATAGAATGGTTCTTCACTTGTGGAATTTAAATTGTGATATATATATATATATGAACTGCTCTTTCTTAATTTCAAAAGCATCATTTCTGTGTTCCAAGCAAGATACATACAAAGAGGGTGATAGGATAGCCGATGAACTGAGAATGCTTCTTCACTATTTCCTTGATTCTCCGTTCCTCCAGGTATTCAGTTTGATCTTCTTTAAGATGCAGGATGACTTTTGTTCCACGGCCCAAAGGCTCACCTAAAACAAAGAGTTTACAGGTCTTACCCCTGAAGCAGCAAACAAGACAGGCCTAATTTTAAAATAGTACCTTTTTATTAAAGACTGCTATGCAAGACATTTCTTCACTGGGAAAACTAAGCCTTCATTTACAGCCTTACTGACGAAGACTTCCTCAAGCTTACTGTACCCGTATCATGTACTTATTACTTCAATTCAAATAAGCATATTGGAGAAAACAGAAAGTCTCTACTATCAGTCTGGTCACGTATAATCATTCAAGTTCCTGTATACAAACCAGCTGCATGACTGAGGAAATATTCCCTTCTATATCTTCATTAGAATGTAGTATTAAACATTCCTCTTTCACGCATCAACAGACACTCAAACCAGTAGTGCTTTGTCTGAGCTTGGTATGACAAATCACTAGTACTACTCTCCATTTTATCTTGATTTGTCTTTTTCAGTGCACAGCCTAAGTATCTTAATGCCACATATCTGCTCACACAGAAACATTGTAACACTCACCATTATCAAGCCTGACCGTGAAAGATCCTCCAGCTGATGACTCCCAAGCATACTGCTCATCATCATTGTGCTTGGTAATCACTGTCACTTTCTCAGCAACCAGGTAGGCAGAGTAGAAGCCAACACCAAACTGACCAATCATGGATATATCAGCCCCTGCCTGCAGGGCTTCCATGAAAGCTTTGGTACCAGACTTTGCAATAGTACCAAGGTTGTTGACTAGGTCAGCTTTGGTCATCCCTATGCCTGTATCCACAATGGTCAGAGTGCGATCATGCTTGTTTGGAAGCAAGTTAATTTTCAGGTCTTTTCCAGAATCCAGCTTGCTTGGGTCAGTTAAGCTCTCATATCTTATCTTGTCCAAAGCCTGTAAGAGAAAAAACGAGTTTTGATGTTGATTGACTGTTCCCAAAAATACGAGTAATGCTTTTTACACATAGCTAGATTAAAAATTACGGCACTTACATCAGACGAATTAGAAATCAGCTCCCTCAGAAAGATTTCCTTATTGGAGTAGAAAGTGTTGATGATCAAAGACATCAACTGAGCAATCTCAGCCTGGAAGGCAAAGGTCTCCACCTCCTCCTCCATGGGTTGGTCTTGAGTTTGCACAGCTTCCGGCATCTGTAACGCAAGAGGTGAAATCTCACCTTCAATGGCTTGCTGCATATACAGTTCTTTTGTTCACTGCAACGATGTTCTGTGATTCCAGTATTTAAAAACTACTTCAAATACAAGACTACTGGAACACGAAAATCGCTCAGATCTTACTTCTCTACCAGCAGCAGTTCAACAGTTTTGAAGAACACAGCAACTGAACACAAGACCTCACCTACAAACCCGCTTTACGATCGCTGTCGTTTGCACCGTTTATTACAACGATTACGTCCGCTCCACACAAGCCAAGCACACGCAGACTAAAGTACAACTGAGAACTCTGCCAGGCATTCAAATGGTTCGTTGCATTACTCTGTAGCAATTTCTCAGAGTTCATTTTATATTTGGAGGACTACTTTTCCACTTCTTTTTCTACTCTACAGCTATTGCCTCCAGACGCAGGCGGTATCCGCAGCTCTGGTGTATCGACATTGTCCAGCCGCATCCGAACTTGACCCGCTACCTGGTGCCTGCTATATCTGTCCCACGTTTCAACTCAGCCCAGCCAACAAAACCTCGCCGGTCCCGATCTCGTTTTAATCGCTGGAGAATGAACGAGAACTCAAGCGCTACTTCGCGATACTCTGCTGCAGCGCCCGCTGGCTGAGCAGCAGCTGCTGAAGCCCTGGCTGGGCTCGGGCCGGCGCCCGTTAAGCTACTGCGAGCCCAGCCGCGGGCGGGCGAAACCGCCGCGCGCATAGCGCGCAGCGCCCCCTGCAGGCTCTCGGCAGAATCAGGAAAGGTTCTAGAAACTGCCAGAGCTTTCCTCGCCCCCCCGCTCCCCCTCACCTCCCCCGCCCAATCCCAGTCAGCACCAGCCCCGCGCAGTGCGCACGCGACTTACTCCCCCTGCACGAGCATCGCCTTGCAGCCCCCCATCCCCCACTCCTTCCTGCATGCCCCCTCAGCGCCCCCAGCCAGCCCTTCCAGTTTTAGCTCCCATAGCCAAGCGCCCATTCATTGGAGCAAAGCGCGCTCTCTGCCCATCCGGCCCACAACTCTTCTATACAGAAACTGCACCCGGTCGGCCCCTTTGCCCCGCGGCGAAAAGCGACCCAATCCTACAAATACACCCTCCGAAAGAAAACTGCTTCCCTTGCTAGTCACTTCCCTCCCTGAGCTCTGCTAGCGCGAACACTGGGGCCCCCGTACCCTCCGAGGAGCCACCTGCCTGTTTATCCATCTCCTCCTCCGTTAACCAGGGAAAAAAAAAGGGGGGGGAGGGAAACCTCTGCAGAAGTATCAGCACCTCGCTCTCAGCCATACTCAAGACTGCAAGACCCCGTACCCCCATACCGCTTCACCCGGTAACAAAGGCAAACTAGAAAGGGCACGTCCCGCACCATGCGGTTTCCCCATCATCAGTCCGCACCCCCAATACCAGCTCCACGCTGAGGCATCCACCAACCGCTGGGATCTGAGCGGAAAATGTTCAGAAAAGCCAATCCTCAGGTATAGCCAGCAGTCGCGGCCTCTCACCTTTGCAGAAAAAAAGGGTCCTGGTGCCTCTACTGAAGATCGGAATGAGATCTACCCACACCGCTCTACCTCCACTAGTGCGCGCTCCCCACCGCCCGCTTGGGTTATATACGGCCGGCACCGCCCCCTTCCAGAACCATCGGGAACCTTCACTGACAGGCACGGGGGAGGGGGTGGCTCGGGGGCGGGGGACGAAGGGGGAATAGAGGTGGAGACTCCCGGCCACGCCGCTGAGGGGCAGGATCAGGTTGCTCGTAGCCAATAGTCGCCGTCCGCGACAGATGCCCGTTAGAGCGCGAGTGCCGCGCAGACGCTTTGCGTTGCCTCTGCCGCCGAGGCGGAGGTGGGGGCTGCGCACGGCCCGCAGGCTGAATGAGCGCGCGCGCTCCCCGTTTGTCCAACCGTCAGTGCGGCCAGGGGGCCGCGGGGGCAGGCGCCAGTGGGCGCGTGCGCTGTAGCTGTCTGAGGTGGAGGTTGGGCGCGCGCGGCGCTGAAGGGAGGGGTCCGCGGGGATTGCGTAAACGGGCGGTGACGTCATTCCCTGCCTTGCTCTTCTCAGAACCTCCTAGAAGCGGGAGGGGCTGCGCTTACTGCTTCTTTTCTTACCCTGTTCACCTTCCCTCCCCCGGTGCGTCCTACTGTGCTATGAAGAAGGGCCTAGAAAGCGCGGATATTCTCTCGCTTTCCTGCAGAGAGAAGAGTCCAGAATCAGGGTGTGGAGCGGGATCCGCCCTGTCTCGGCCTTCGGTGTCCTCGGAGTTGCAGCGGTCCGGGTGTGCCAACCCGGCCCCAAGCGGGTTAGTCGCGCCAGGCGGCTACCTGCAGGCCGGTTGTGCCGGTTGCTGCGCCTTTGCTTCCCCCGGGGCTGCGCGGCGAGATGGGGAGCTGCGGGGGTGCCGGGCACCGCGATCTTGCCCTGCTTGCCGGGCAGGTCCCGTCTGCTCTGCCAGGCGTAGTTGGATGAATCACGGTTTAGGGATGCTGTGGAAAAGCGTTTCGCTTAATNTCTACCCACACCGCTCTACCTCCACTAGTGCGCGCTCCCCACCGCCCGCTTGGGTTATATACGGCCGGCACCGCCCCCTTCCAGAACCATCGGGAANGCGCGCGGCGCTGAAGGGAGGGGTCCGCGGGGATTGCGTAAACGGGCGGTGACGTCATTCCCTGCCTTGCTCTTCTCAGAACCTCCTAGAAGCGGGAGGGGCTGCGCTTACTGCTTCTTTTCTTACCCTGTTCACCTTCCCTCCCCCGGTGCGTCCTACTGTGCTATGAAGAAGGGCCTAGAAAGCGCGGATATTCTCTCGCTTTCCTGCAGAGAGAAGAGTCCAGAATCAGGGTGTGGAGCGGGATCCGCCCTGTCTCGGCCTTCGGTGTCCTCGGAGTTGCAGCGGTCCGGGTGTGCCAACCCGGCCCCAAGCGGGTTAGTCGCGCCAGGCGGCTACCTGCAGGCCGGTTGTGCCGGTTGCTGCGCCTTTGCTTCCCCCGGGGCTGCGCGGCGAGATGGGGAGCTGCGGGGGTGCCGGGCACCGCGATCTTGCCCTGCTTGCCGGGCAGGTCCCGTCTGCTCTGCCAGGCGTAGTTGGATGAATCACAGTTTAGGGATGCTGTGGAAAAGCGTTTCGCTTAATCGGGGAAAACAAACTCGCTTCTCACACAGAGAAGTGTCAATCTGCAAGTTGAACAGACCCATGCCTCTTAATCTGTGAACGTGTTCAGAATAAAAAGAGTCAGTCAAGGGATCGAATCCAAGAAGCTCAGAAGGCCTACGTAAACAGGCATTGACTTAAGGATTTGAATGCTAACAGACATAAGATGGATCACAATGCTGTTCAGCTTGTTACAGCTCAAAGCCTGAAACCCACCAGCATTCTCATCCTGGACATGGCCTTTCCTGCCTGTGGGAAATCTTGGTTTGATGTTCAGAGGGCACAGCCACAGACATCTTTGTACAAACATTTGTACTTGCATAAAGGCTTTGATTAAGTACATATCTTATACCCAGTAGCTTTGTGATTACAGCATTAGCAAGATGGTTATTTTTGTATCCTGAACGACCTGATTTGTAGCAGGAAGTTAAATGCAGGTTTCCCTGTCTCAGGAGAATGATCTGCATCACATATGTTCCAGAGCAAGCTTCTAAAACTTAGTTCTTGGAGCTGATCCACTTTTGGGATATAAATACCAAGAGAAGCTACATATTAAAACTGTACACTGATGTTAGTATGAATCTAGACAATCTCCCTGCTCAAAAGAAGAGTGTATCTTGGCTGCCACTACTTGATGTTTTCTGTTGTCTCTTAGAAGTATCTCAATCTGCTTTCTAGCTCATTATCTGACTTTTGAGAATTGAGTTTTATATGCCTAACTTGCCCTTTGCTCAGTTAAGCATCCTAAATTACACTAGCTAGTGTGCCCTGTGAATCAGATACTACATTGCTTAGGTCCATGAGTGAATTTTATCAAAGACACTAATGTGAGGTTTAATGTTTCTAGTATCCATTATCCTGCAGTTTGCCTAGACAAGGAAATCTGATTGAATCAGAATCTACAGATCTGATTTTATTTACCAGCATTATGTCTTTCAGGAAGCTTTCAGTACTTTACGATACCTGACAAGAAGATAGGATAAGTATGCATGTAGAACCATCACATGGGACCCATCAAGGAGTTAAAATTACAATTTATTTCATTGCAGATTTTGCATTGGTGCAATGACTTAAAGGACTCTGCCCTTCTAAACAGTTTTGTTACAGCTGTGACCCAAGCAGCTGGCCAAAATACAAGGTCCTACAAGTTATTGTAATTAGAAGGAAAAATTGTGGTGTCAGAAATAACATGAGGGTATACAGAAGAGGTGCTGCTCAGCATGCTGAAGAAATCAAATTGTAAGAGTGAGGTTATCTGCTCACAGTTTTGAAAAAGCTGGATTTCTGCCAATGCTCAGCCTGGAAAGTTCTGCAGTTCTGTCTAGGTCACCTTTTCGGCACTTAGCCTGTCTGGTTGGGGTTTGTACCTTAACTCTGAGTCCGATTTTGTGGTGTTTCTCAATGTATTTCACATACATTTTTCCAAAACAGTATACACCAAAATCCTTTCCTGACTGTTGCTTTCTTTGCATAGTGACTATGATTTCAATGGTCTGACAGCTGTCTTCTTCCATAAAGCAGCTTAATGGCTTTTTATCGCTATCCTAATAAAGTGTGGCAGTTATACTCAAGCGTAACAATCTCTTTCATGTTTTTCTCAGATTAAAAATAGTCCTGGTATAGTATGAATTCGAAAGGACATACTGAAACATTCTTGCATTAGGATTCCCTTAACTGAAACATTTCTTGGTGTTTCTTTGTGTCAAAACAACTTCTGTTTCTTAGAGAAACGTTAAGCTAATACAATTTATGGAAACCTGTCCCAGCATTTTATCCAGTCAAATCCTACTAAAAATATTTGTGTGCTCTCCTTTTGAGACATCCAGAGTTTTAAGAGTACCGCTTTTATCAAAATACTCAAGATGTTGTTTTAAGAAAATATTTTCCCTTCTCATCTCTTGATTAATGTGGATTCAGCAATTCAAACTTAGGGATATATGTAATTTAAAGTATGTGAAGATCTGGAAAGTTTGGCATATGTCTGCATGATCACACACCTTTATACTATCTAATGTAGCAGTTATATCATTCTCCTCCGTTGTGATCATGTTATTCTCAAAACCAGACAGATTTATTTTGTCAAAATTCTTTTACAAGGGCACTAGGAGAAAGTAACCTGATACTAAACCGTGTAAGTTTTCCCATCTCTGCATAACCCAAGTTCCAGTATGTCTGTGTGAAACAAATGTTTTCATCACAACATGTGAACAACGTATGTTCTTTTTGTTCTGTTATGCAGTGAGAGCCAGAGAAGATAGGCATTTTGTTCCTTTAGTTACTCTATTTTAACCAATCCCAGTTTTATATTGCTTCAGTTTTAGGCTAAAAAGACTGGTTCCAGACATGGTTTCTGTCAGAGTTAATTTTGGGGGAGAATCAGAGCAAAACAGTTCTGTTTTTTAAACAAGAGATTAAACCACTTTCGTATTTTAACAAATAGTTCTATTAATGGGGGAAATGCTGAAGCCTGGTATTTTCAAGTCCTACATTCACACACACTTTTCTCTCCTTTATCCCTTGTCCCCTGTCCTTGTTGTCTCAGTCCCCTCATCTCCTTTCCTTGACTGTTCTACCTAGGTGAGAAGCAGTGCATCCTATGGCTGGCGCACACACGTGTGCCCTGTGAAGAGCTAGTTGTTGCCTCCAAACTGTTAGGCCAACCAAAGACGAAGGCTAAAGCTGAATTATCCGTGCTGTGTTGATTTTTGCCGACTTCAATATCTCTGGTCTTTCGTTAGCTGTGATTGAATTGGTTAAATGGTTCAACATTTTTAGAGCAAGTTTTGCTTTTAGAAAATTCAGATTTTAATCCAGTGTTGAAGAGCCACATCTTCCTTACCCAGAAACAGTTCTATACCAACGACATCTGCTAGGAAGTTAGATATGTTGCTATCCTAACTGCATGGGCCTCAGTCTTGCACTTGCTGATTTCATAAGTTAGTCCCATACTTGTTTCCCCATACATTTGCATCATATTAGAGTCTTTAATTACACAGTTTCGTAGCACTCCTTGTATATGAAAGTTGCAAAATTAAAAAAGAGCAAAGCAAAATATGTCTGGGAGAAAGTTACTTAATGTTCAAAGCATTTTTTAAAAAATGGGTTTTACTGATTCCATCAGACTTCTGTGCTGCTGAATAGGAGTTTTTACTTTCTATAAGCCATGAAGAAATTAAATTACACTTGCATAAAGAATTCTAATTCCAGAATTTAACTAATGTTTGAGTGCTTGGTTTTGTAGCCTTAAGCTGTTATAACATTGCCTTAAAATTAGTACTGTTGGAGTTCTGACATAGATTTGTCATGTTATCTCAGTGCTTTAGGGTTTACTTAAGGAAAACAAAGCAGCAGCAACTAAAGTCGCCTAAACAGTAGATTTCAGAAGACTGGCATAACTAGAAAGATGTGATAATCTCGGTCTAGTTTTCTTTAACACACAGAATTATGCATGTAAAATCTGTGTTACAAAGAAATGTAAAGCTAGCTAGGGATTTCTGACTGAGCAAAGCTTTGTGCTTGCTTAAAACTGCCTTATTTCCAACTTTCTTATGTCTTACTGGAAGACAAAGCAATCATAAGATCTTTTGGTCGCCAAAGAATAGGATTGGCAGTCAATTAGAAGGAATATTTATGCGTTGAAAAGGTACCCGAGTGGTAGAGAAGAAAATCGCCCTCACAAAATGTGTTTGTGCTTTTGAACTGAAGGTGGCAGCAATAATTGTACTGACCGAGGGCAACATGTACTCATCTCTTTTTCTAAAACTTTGTGGTTCTAGAAGTATGTGTTGGGGAGTGTGGTAACTGTTAGAGTCATTGTTCTCAGAAGTAATGCTGAAGGGATTTAAACTGTTGAACAATAATGTGATTCTGTTCCTGTATCAGGAACAGTGTGGCCAGTAGGACAAGGAAGGTTATTCTTCCTCTGTACTCACCACTGGTCAGGCCACACCTTGAGTACTGTATCCAGTTCTGGGCTCCTCAATTCAAGAGAGATGCGGTACTGGAATGGGTCCGGAGAAGGGTGATGAAGCTGGTGAGAGGCCTGGAACACAGCCCTGTGAGGAGAGGCTGAGGGAGCTAGGGTTGTTTAGCCTGGAGAAGAGGAGGCTCGGGGGTGACCTCATTGCTGTCTACAACTACCTGAAGGGAGGCTGTAGCCAGGTGGGGGGTTGGTCTCTTCTCCCAGGCAACCAGCAACAGAACAAGAGGACACAGTCTCAAGTTCTGCCAGGAGAGGTACAGGCTGGATGTTAGGAGGGAGTTTTTGGAATTTTTGGAGCAGTGCAAGAAAGAGCTGTAAGAGTTTCCCATCTGAGCTTAGGAGATGCAGTTAAGCCGAGGCTCTTGGCTGTTATCCTTGCCTGAGCCAAGCTGTAGCTGTGCTTAGGGTCAGCCCTTCACTTTGCAGATCACAACCTTATCATGCTGTTCTGATTTCTTTGCTGTTCTGACTTCTTTGCTGTCCTTGGACCTACCTCATTATTACAGATTTGTGTGGTGATCACTGGACCAATTCTCTGCTTATTCAGGTGAGGTGGGGTTATGATGCTTGTCAGTATGTTCACTGCTACTGCCTGCCTTGTTTTCATCTGTGGCTCCCAGCTCACACTCCCTTGTGGAGCAACCTGTTCTTGTAGACCTTGAGAGTCCTGTTCCTCTTTGAAAATGGTGTCCAGGTAGAATGCCTCATATTCTGGGAAACTGCTTACAAAACCTCTTGCAAGTCTTCTTTCTTTCTGATGGTCAAGGAAAACTCTGAAGAGTTGTATTATTACACTTTTTCTTGTCACCTCTGTAATTCTACTCTGCTGCAATATCTGTGAAAAAATATTTAAAGGCAGCTATTCAGAATTCAATATACACTGAACTATAAGGGTGTTGCATGCCTCAAAGTTTCAAATTTCATAATGAAGAATGTTTCAACAAAGGTATCAAAGGTATTATTTTAATCTGCAAATTCAGGTTCTATGTTTTTTAGGAAGGGAGATTATTAGCATTTAAAGTAGATGTCCGTGAAGTTGATTCTTTCTAGGATTTCAAGCACAGGGTATAGTCTTTACTTTGGCACTCCATACCAATGAGAAAAATCAAGAAATTAATTTAAATTTGTCTATATGTTCTAGGTAGGCACTTCAGTACATGGTTGATAAATATAAAAAATACTATTTTTTAATATATGTATTTCAGACTGCTTTCATTTTATTAGATACTGTTAAACAACAACAAAAAACTCAAAAATGCTAAAATTATTAATTATTTTCAGATAATCACAGATTAAGTCTGTGATGAACACAACTTAGCCACAGTTTAATGTTATTTTCCAGCCATGTCAGGCAGATCAAAAGATTTCTTGTGAAAAAACAGGAGAGATCTGCATCTCGTCTGCCTATCCTCAAAAGAATGCTGAAAAAAGGAAGAGTAGCAGTAAAATAATTCTGATTAAAACTGACTATGAGTGGGTACTTTGAGAATTTTTGTCAGGAGTTTTACAAGTACTTGATTAATCATTCACAAATCTATCTGTAGGCTACAATAACCAGGCATAATGAGTTAGAGGGAAAGTCAGTTTTCATCTCTTTCAAAGAGATGCTTCCTGACGTACTGAGGCAAATCTCCTGAAGTAACTTGGCTGTTTATGCTGAAATCCTGCTTTGCAGTCATCTGAGCCAAGGGTATTCTTAGCCACTTAATATGCATGTCGGTATAACGCATCTGATCTACATTATGAAAGTAGGACAGATGAATTGCCAGAAGTCACCAGATTATTTGGTTATTTCTTAATTGAAGTGGTGCTGGTTCGTATTTGCTAGGAAATATTTCTGCCTTTCCTGTCTCCTCTTTAGCAAAGCAAAACAAAACAAGAAAGAGGAAAACCCCTCCAGAATGGCTCTTTCAGCTGGGTGGAAATCACATTGACTCTCTTGACTGACAAAACTGTCTGAGATGCTGACAGCCCAGCATTTCTGCATCTCCACTTTCTTTTAATTAGATATGTCTGAAATACTTAAAGTACCTTTATTTAGTCAAATTCAAGCTACTTTTTAAATGTCTGGTGTTTACAATAAAAGCAACAAATTCAGTCTAACCAGAAAAGTTACAACAATAAAAAACCTGATAACAAAATGCATTTTCTGTGTCTTTGCTCTTTCAGAGTAGATCTACAAAGCTAAGTTAGAGGCTGGGCCAGTAATGGGGTTGGGATAGCAAAAGAAAGGATTTTTCAGCTTTTCTTCCTTAGGGCATAGCAGCTCTTTCTAATGACTTATCTAAATTTGTATTTCCTCAGACCATTTGTTCAAAATGAAGTATTTCTCTTACCTGTAACTTTGCAGAACTGTTCCAAGATTTTTTTTTTTTTTCATCTGATAGAAAGTCAATTCTGAACAAACATAACTATAACTTGGCTTCTTTCTTTTTAGCTGAGATAGAAAATTACAATGGGACATTCTTTCCTTTAGAAATGTCTGCTTTCACATTCCATTGTATTCTTTAATTTGCTGATATTTTTGTCTTAACTTCCCTGCATGTCACTGCTATTTTAAGGGTAAACATCATTACAGGTCAGATAATAAATGTTTCTGGTTTGCAGTTTTGTGGAATTCATTCATGAAATAATAGTTATACACCTGCATTTGAAGTACCTTTCTAAGCTGCCTTCTGCTCATCTATTCTATTTTGGAATTATAGCCACAAATAACTCTTACTAATTAAGCAGCTCCAACCACACCTCTTTCAGAAGCATATTGAAATATGTCAGGAGATTGGTGCCAAATGTACAGCTTTGATATATCAGTATAAAATTCACATTTAGAATTTGTTTCACTTGCATAGTTAGGATCTTCAGCTAGAAAGATGTGTTTTCATTGTGAACTAGTACAGATTTTAACCAAACCATGTACTGTGTGTTACTACATTCACTAATGGAAGTGTTAGCTTCATTAGATGTCCTCTGGGTTGGTGAATGAGAGGCTCAGTGTCTAGCTTTGATTGGTAAGTGGTGTAACTCTGTCCTACCTAGACAGTACTCTTACAGACATCATTCAGGAAACAAAGTGAGAAATTATCACACAATGTGATGTAGAGTCTTTTTTGTAAATGTTAATGCTAGTAGTACAAGACAGCTTAATGTTGTACTAGTAGCATTTTGGGAATGATGCAAAGACATCAGGTATGCAATTAATGTTTCAAAGCATATACTATTAGTATCTCAAACACAGCTCTTACAAAGGGTGTAATTGGATAGCTGATTAATTGAGAATGCTTCTTTGCAATTTTATTGATTTGTCTTTCTTCCAAATAGTCTCTTTGGTCCTTCTTTGAATTTAATATCTTTGTTCTACAGCCACAGAGTTTCCCTCAAATGAAATATTGAGAGTTTTAGTGGCAGCACAAATGGCAAGCATTTTCTGAAGAGTTCATATAAATGTAATGAGAAATTCATACTCGTCATTTACTGCTGGTGAACTGGTGCCTTACACCCATTCTGTGCTCTACAAATGCAACACCAGTTTTCAAACCCCTGATTAAGCACAGCAGTACACAGCAACATACGAACTGCAACACAGAGTTCATAAAGCAGAATTTCTTTGTTGGACTTTTTTTTTTGGATGTTATATATACTAAAAATGAAACACAGCATTAGTGGTGCTGTGTTTTGCAATGCCATCTTTATTCTCTTGCTATACAAAGTCCAGTCAATGGTTATAACCCAATATAACCTTGCTGCTGAAGTTAGAGATCTGATTGTGCACTGCTGCTCCCACTGTTCTTCTGCAATAAGTTCACTTGACATTAGCCAGCTGCAAGACAGAACAGCAGATTCCATCCACAAACATTTATTGTTATCCATGACAGCAAGAAAGCCTTGTACTGAAGGCATTACACATACTGCCTGTTTTTCTGCTTTCTGAGCAAGATCACATTTTCAATCAGGTAGACAGAGAAGTGACCTCAAAGTGACTGATCCTGGAAACATCAGCATGAGAAATGTTTCTACAAAAGCTCTGCTGCTGGACCTCACAGGAGTAATGGGGTCAGCTTTGGTCATTCTGTGCCTGAATCCATGATGGTCAGAGTGCTTGTTGGGTCAGTCATTTCCAAGATCCATCTTATGTAGATCAGTCACAGCCTTGAGTCTGATTTTGTCCAAAGATCACAACAGAAGGTTTGAGCATTCTCAGGGTATACGTGGGCAGTGTTATATCATCTGAGTCATATTAAGAGCTAACTTACTTGCAACTAACATATTGCAGACTAGCTTCCTAATAAAGATTTTTTTTTTTTTTATAGAATAAAAAGTGTTGACAAACAAGTATTTCAGACTGAAAGGCAATAGTCTTCTCCTTCTCATCCACTGGCTGATCAGCAGTTTGCACAGATTGTGTTAATCAGTATAAATAAAGCTGAAGGCTTATTGCACACACATACTTGTCTGTGGTATATAGCTCCTATTTAATGTTCCCATTGAAGTTATGATTAAACAGCCCCTTTTATTCATCTGTTTTGAATGAAGACCATGAGAGCCTTGTGCCTTGCTTCCAGTTGTCTTTGGTTTGCTCATAGTTCTATTCTGTCACAGGTATAGGAAGGAAAGAAGACAAGAAGCAGAGTAAATCATAACTTAGACTGACTAGAGAGATTATGTTTGAATTTTCAAATAAAGAACATGGAAGGAACATACTGTAGCCACATTTCAGATTACCTTAGCAGAACAACTAATCTTCATTAGCTAAGTCTGGCAGTAAAGGAATCACTGTCATCAGTGATCCTTCAGCTTCTTTTTTTTTTTTTTTTGGTAGAAATTCAGCCTATCACCTGGTTTAAACATGCAGCAGGAGAAGGAAAGGGAAACTGAGCAAGATTCCTTAGGCATGGAGCAAGTCAAGACAGGCACTGAGAGTGCATTATTTTGACACAACATGTATCAAAGGCTGACTGGTTTCCTAACTCATATATTGGAAGCAAGCAGCTTCCTCCTTTTTTGTTTAGAGACTATGACTCTGATCCTGCACTTTGAAAGAGCTTTTATAATCATTTATTCTTACAGAAGGTAAGTAAAATGCTACCTCTTACATTGACTTACATTGATGTTTCACTAATATAAATTATAAGAGTAAAATGAAAGAATCACAGAGTGTTTGGGTTTGGAAGGAATCTCTCATCCAAGCCTCCTGCTCAATCAGGGCCACCTAAAGCAGCCCACAACTATGTTCATTAACAACTGCTCTAAAATGAACTTGTTGATAGGTGACATCCTTTTGCAATTACACCAAGTGGACTACAGCCACTCAAAAAGAATCTTAAAGCTAAACTTTCTACAAGAGCAGCTGATTCCACTCCATCACACATGCCTTAGCTCAAAAACAGCACAGAAGAACAGAAATGGAAGATAGCTCTATTTGTGAAGTGGCTGAAGTGCATTAATAGACTGTTCATGTTTTGAAATACAATTGAACATAATAGCACCCTAACTTGTAAGACTGATCCATGAAAGCAAAAGGCAGGCTCAGAAAGTACGTTAATAGTATGCTAATGAGGACTCTTTGCAGGTGCTCTTGATGTTCCTTCGCTGAGCAAAGGCAGGAATATGGGTCTCTCGGTATCTACCTAAGAGCTGAGACATTAGAGTTCAGTGTGAAGTCTGCCTAGTTTGCAATGCTGTTAGAATTCACCAGATGGGGCTAATAAAGCAAATATATCTATCCTTTATAGAAGTCATACTGAATGTATATATATAGAGTAATATATATTTGTACATGTGACACAGTTTAACCTTCTAAAAGTATTTTTCAAGGTAACCCTCTCAATGAGCCCAATATTTATAAAAGTTACTTTGTTTCAGTATTTTATTGTGAATTCTATATTTAATGATTCAAACTTTCATCACCACCCCAGAAGTTGATAGCTGTCTCATGAAATCTGTGTTAGATCAGGCTTGTTTATTTTAAATTCTTTTAAAATCTCTAAACAATTATAAAATTACATATGTAAAACCAGAAGGATATATGTTGCACTAAATTTCTAGCTATTATGGGTTTTGTACATTTAAATGAATTTTTTTTAAAGTTGTAAAAATTAGTTTAAACTTATGAATATTTACAACTTTCTTCTTCTATATGACACAGAGACTCTATCTCCCAGATCTATTTTTATGCAGAGGCTCTAAACATATTTAGACAACATTACAGTTGTAGTTAGCTGATTTTAAAACTAGGAAATCCCTCTATGCCAGTGCATAGGTTATTCTTCCCCTATACTCAGAACTGGTCAGGCCACACCTTCAGTACTGTGTCCAGTTCTGGGCTCCTCAATTCAA
>WAAF01004059.1:652640-676036 GCA_013400475.1 Tricholaema leucomelas | reverse complement strand
ATAGGTTGGACTGGATGATCTTGGAGGTCTCTTCCAACCTGGTTGGTTCTATGATTCTATGATCTATCAAATGTCTTTGTCTGTGTCAAATCAGTGAACTGGGAAGTTAGCATTTGAAAATGGAAAGTAATTGCCTGTGATTTTCTCAGACTGACACTCTATATTCTACCATAATTATTACAGGGTACATACAGTAATGAGAATACATGCATCATAGCAATAAATCCCCATTCCCTTAGCCAACCTTTATTTGTCCTCAGATGACAAAATCCTTGAAGGAAAAAAAATTTCCCACTTTGATAGAAAAAATGTAGTGGGAAATTTTGTGTAAATAGCCACACAGTTCCATGCACCAATCTTCCAATTCCTAGATAAGATCAAGCTCTGGACACCTGATGTATGGTAAAGACTTGTGAGGTTAACTTACACCATTCTTCACTTGCAAACTAAAGTCATAAGCATGACTGTGATAATGACCATAATGAAGCCAGCACATAACTCAAATAAATAAGCTTTTCTTCCTTCAAATGTCCAATGATTCAACTGGTGCTGAATGAACAGCCTGTGCTATGCAGTGTCCAAAGCTCCTGTGCCTCAGTGACCTTACAGAAAAACACATAAAAATCCCTATTAGAAAATAATCTAGCTAAAAACTTTAGTGCTTCATGTAAACCAAATTTGAGACAGTCATTCTAGCCATGGAACTGAAATTGTACTTATGACACTGTTGAAAAATCTCCTGTTGTGACTGGACAGAAGGCAAATAGGCATTATTCTTCTGAAACATGTTTGAGATAATATTGCCTCAAGTGAGAAAGGTGTTAAGGAAATGTAGAATATGCTAACAAGTTTTCAGTTCCTCTTTGAGAAGTACATCAAGCAACAGAGAAAAATCTCAACATCTGTTAGGTAGATGACCTGGAGGAGGCTGAG
The DNA here is from genome assembly GCA_013400475.1 of Tricholaema leucomelas. Lineage (NCBI taxonomy): Eukaryota > Metazoa > Chordata > Aves > Piciformes > Lybiidae > Tricholaema lacrymosa > Tricholaema leucomelas. The sequence goes on along the minus strand of WAAF01004059.1, from coordinate 675,103 downwards.
GAACCTAGGATAAATTTAAGACACTCATAGAAATACCTGCCTTAAGTGCAAAATGTTAAGTGCAAAATCAAGAGGCTCTTGATTTTGGTCACCTTTTAGAACTTAATTACTTCTTTGTTTTAGACAAGTAATGCTTCCCTTTCCTAGGCTGTTAAAGTCTGTTCTCTCCACGGACACCTTCCTCAGGTTTCCTTATTCTTAAAAAATACAATGCCAACCACTTTTCTTGCACAAATAATTTTTAACTAACTGTTGCTCATGACTAGACATTGCTTGGCTGACCTGCAACACCTATCAATAACCATTAATTATTATTAATTAGTACAATAGCCACAAGCTTCCCAATAAAAAAAAATAGCTAAATAAAATAGCTGATTCTAATGGAAAACAAAATATTCTTGAGGCATTTACATACTGAATCTTTTGTTGCTTGTTATGAACCAACAACAATCTATTGTAGATAGCAGTTTAGGAGTGTCCTGGGCCTTTTTGATGGCATCACATTCTCACACTGCAGTGTTGATAAGCATCATTGTCTAGAAATTCCAGTTTTGTAAGAAACTCAGTTGTTGCTACTGGCCAACCATCAGACCTTATTTGCTCACAGGTTTGTTGTTTCTCTGATGGATTACAGCAATACTGTATGTATGGATATCTTCCATGTTTAAGGAGTTCTGAGAAGTACATAATGTTGTAGCACATCTTAGAAACACAAGCTGTTTGTAGGCATATCAAGCCAATCTCTTTGGTTTTCCCCAGAATTTAAATTAAATTCATTATCTCAGTCTTATCTTTAGAGAATGTAATTTCCAGGACAGCTACAGCTTCAAGATAAGAACTCTTGCTGACAAGAACAGCAAGCGCCCCTCACTATAGAGGTAAGATATGGAGTTTCGGGAGACAATTTACAGAGAGATGATTTCAAAAAGCAAAATGAAGTCTTCCAAAGACACAACAGAGTTCACTGTCACTCAGTCCCAGCTGTGAAGCATGTTTCTTTTACCTTGCATTCTTCAATCCAAGTGTTTTTTTTTTTAATACCCATTCATTTTTAAGTAGCAAACACCTCTGAACTACAAAAACATTTCACAGCTCTTGAAGGGGGATGAGAGTACAAACAACATGCAATGTATTCTCGCATAGCAGAAATGTACTTGACAGCAGCCCTCTCCTTTGCAATATATATCATAGTACATGATCTCATGTATTTAGTATTAAATGTATGCAGTAGTTGAGATTCTTAACTATGGAGCTATGAAAACTTGACGTAAGCATTATTTTCTCATGATGAAAGCAAGTTAGATGTACTTTTGAAGTCTGTGTATGTAATTGTAAACTTATTTCCAACACTGCACTTCTTTTTGTTCTCCCTATTTTAAAAGGAACTTAGATGCCGTCATGCCATTCTCCTCACCAGCCTTCTGACTGGTTCATATGTGTTGCTTACGTATCTATGCATGTCTCTTGGTAGTATTTCACACACATTCACAATTTATTAAAATTTGACACAGTGCAGAGCATTTGACTCTTTTTGACTCATGCCTGTGTCACACTAAATGCCTGAATTGGTTTGGGCATCGGAAGTCCAAGCAGGACTTGACAAACCTGCTATAGTTGACAGACCGCACAGTAGTGGTCTCCTGATCCCTGCCTAACAATCCACAGGCAGCACACACTAAAATAGGTTCTGTCTGTATGATGGAATATGGGCCTAGTCACTACATTTTTTTGTTTCTTTAGTTTGTTTTCTTCTGTTTGTTTTGTTGTTGTTTTCTGGATGTCTCAGAAAAGCTGGTAAAAGCATCGCCAACATCAATTGTTGCACTTTTAGGGAAGTAACAGACAGCATTTCATTTCAAGCATAGAAAAGTTTTGTTGATAACTGTACTTGTGTTGCCTAAGTGTAAAGTTTTAATGCAAAACCATTTACCTGTCTGTTCCTCAACACAGAAGCAGAGGAAAAAACAACATGCAAAAAAATACCTTCCATGTTGAGACAGAGTGAGATAAGAGTTTACTGAATAAATGAGAATAAAATGCACAACCATCTTAGCCTATTTGTAGAAAAGCAGCAGCAAGCAGAAGCAAGAGATCTAAAAGCCCAATCTAGGGAGCAACTCATCCATCCTCCCTTGTCCTGCTTCCATGTCAGTGGACGAGAGCCCAGAACCCAAAACCAGCAACCAGAACAGAAAGCCTCTCATGTTACAATCTGAACTTCAAGCCTCGTAATACTCTCCTTTTGAAGCTGGCATGAGGCAGGATGGTATGAATAGCAGCAGACTAAAACTCCACCTATGACACTAAGTTTCAAGGCTGCATTTTCGTCATGGCCAGCAAAAGCATTATTAATACCACATCCTGAAAAATCACAGGACTAATTTGTGCCCTGTACAACTCAATTTCAAAGGACAACACTAGTTTATTGCTAATGAATTTTGCTCATGTCCATTTTCTGGTTTGTCAAAACATTTCCAAAAAGTAAAAGCATGATACAGCAGTGATTCTGACAGACTTCTCTTTACTGGCCATGAAGTGCACATAGAGGTGTCCTCATAGAATCAATTCAGAACTGTAATTGTTGATTAGAGTGGAACAGAAGTATTTATGAGTGGGATAGGGAATTTTTTTTCAGAAGGTTTCTCTCTGTCATTTTTTCCCATTCTTTAACCAAGTGTTTGATGAGTATTGTTGATGGGGCTGTACAATAGTGTTCTTGTGACTTGCAGCTGTGTTTCTAAAATGAGTATTTGTCTTGGATTCTCTGTGGAGAGCTCTCAGAAGCTTTTATTGATGTCTCTTCGTAAATGTTAAAACACTACATCAATTCTTTGCCTCTCTGCACAATCACATACTGCTGATAACCAGGTACTTGTTCACTTTGTTTATTCTTTGTATCAGTGACAGATGGTCTGATTTGTGCCTACCAGTTTCCTGCTTTATTGAAGTGATCTATCCAATGTTGTCAATGTGCAACAAAGAAGACATACTAAGTACGCCTGCTTGGAGCAACACTTTTTTGTTTGTTAAATCCTTTTCTGGTTTGGTGTTTTGTTGTTGTTGGTTTTTTTTTTTTTTTTATTTAAAGAACCTTGTATTTCCTGCACTTAGTGACTGAAAACATTCTGACCTTTTCCCTTAAAGTCCATTCATGAAATTTCTGCATGAAAGAACCACTCTTGAGACCGCAATTCTTAAAATAATTGCAGGTCTGCTCACCTACTTTGTGTTTTCAGGAGGTGATCAATACCATCTGGCAGGGCTGGCTGATAAGCTGATAAGATCTATTGGTTATTTGCTTTATCTTAAAAATTTTAAGGAAGGCTTCAATATCTGGCCTTTTGGAAGTTTAGTTACCTGTCTTTGTTCAGATACTCACTCAAATAAATACTCTGCATGAGTTAACGTGGAGATCTGCTGTTTCATGTCTTTCAGCTACTTGCAGCAGCAGGACAGTATTCAGCAGCAAACTAAATCTCTTCAAATGAAATTGATTTAAAGTAAATCCCTTTAACTCCCAGAGTCTGAGTAGGCATGTGTGGTTGAGCTGATCTAGTGGAAAGAGAGGTCCCTCTGTCTCTGCTGTACATTCCTGTACTCTCCATTACATACTCAGCATTTTTCATTTAATCCTTTTCACAGAATCATAGAATGCTAGGGGTTGGAAGAGACCACCGGAGATCAAATTCAAACCCATTTCACATTTTCAGGGAGTTTGAATTGTGTCTTTCAGAAACGGCTCCCATGAGGTCAGTTGAGCACTGTTGCTAGTGAAGGAAGCAGCAGCAGGAGAGTCTCAGTCAAGAGATAGGCTAACTATTTTGGCATGAGCCTCATTACAGTAACAGCATGAAATTGTACCTTCAAAGTGTGGGCTTTTTGTTGTTAGCATAAGATCATCTATGTCTGTGCTGCTCATCTTCCCCTAGCTGCACATTCCCAAATGATTCTGTATTTTAGCTCTAGCAATTTTGTGATTAACAACTTGCCTACTCGAGAACCTGCAATTTTTTGGTGTACATTAGGTTTCCAGACTCACCTTTTGGTTGCATGATTACTAGAACTGATGCAAAGGAGGTAATGGAAATCCAAACCTGAGGATAGAGGTCAAAGCCTTTCTTAACAATTGGACATTAACCTTAGATTACCTGAGTCAAACATGAGGCTGTGGTTGGACAAATTACTTAAGCAAAAACTGCTACCAAAAGAAACAGTCCTTCCACCCTGCCCAGTGAAAGTAATCCACAATTAAGTGAGTTTTTAGACAACCAGTTCTTCAGGTTAACATTTCAGGTGAACTCCTCAGCCAGGCTCTGTGCTCCGGGTAGTGCAGAGCTGGAATGATGGTGGTAGTGTCTCCGTCGGGGTTAGTGTGACCCTAACATGAAACGTCAAAGCTGCACACTTGTATGTGCAATCTCTTAACTGACTTGCTCATGGGACTTTCCCAGCAGGGTGTAGCAACTGAACAGTTCAGGAACATTTCGGGAGCTGGCAGGTGCACCGCCAGTAACCTGCGGACAAAGCTGGCCAGGACTAAGGCAAACGAGCCTAGGAGTGCTGCCAGACTGGTGGTACTCGGCAGCTGCTCCGTGAAGAGGGCGCTCGCCTAGGCATCGTCACTCCTACAAAACGGCACTGCACCCAGCGCACGCTGACACCTATGGTCGTGGTGATCATCATCTCAGTGCACAGGGGACAAATACCTACGTATTGAGACGTCGCGTCCCTGTGGGACCGAAAAAACTCTCCTCACACACAGCGGCCGAATCCCAATTTCCTTCTTCTCTCGTCGCCCACAAGAGCCCAACACTTCCGCTTCTCCGCCATCTTGAGCGGCCTGCGCGACGCCTGCGCAGACGCGCCGTAAACAGACGCCACCGCTCCTCCCCCTTACGCCGTTTGCGTGGCCGCCTCCGCGCAGGGCTACGCGAGCGCCGGCGGCGGCGGCGGTTGCGCAGTGGCGGTACATCCGGGCACTGGGGCAGGATGAATGCTCCTTTCCAAGATGGCGGCGGAGGGAGGAGGGAAGGAGATGAACGAGATTAAGACCCAGTTCACTACTCGGGAGGGGCTGTACAAGCTGCTGAGCCATTCGGAGTACAGCCGGCCTAACCGGGTGCCCTTCAACTCGCAGGGCTCCAACCCGGTCCGCGTTTCCTTCGTCAACGTCAACGACCAGAGCGGCAACGGGGACCGGCTCTGCTTCAATGTGGGCCGGGAGCTCTACTTTTATATCTACAAGGGGGTTCGCAAGGTACCGGGGCTCGGCGGTCGGGCTGTGGGGGAGTGGCGGGCCTTCACTCCGGCCGCCTGCTGGGGGTTCGCCAGCTGCCAATGGGGTGTGGGAGCCTTCCCGGGGGGGGCTGCGCCGTGGGCGGGGGGCAGAGGCCGAGCCACCTCTCCTTCGACCCTTCCGCTGGCGGCCTTGAGGTTGGCAGATTCTCCGTTGCGGTCCGGTTATGGGATTTCAGCTACTCACTTGATTAATTGGCTGGTAGAGTAGCGGTTAGAGGAGGGGGAGCATAGGCCTGCGCTGGAGGGCTGAGGGAACTGGCACTGGCTCAGTACTAATTGACGACGTCAAATACGGTGTCACCAATGGTCGGAATGTGTGTGCGGGCCCTTTGGAGCGATGCGTTTGCTCAGGCCCTCCTTGGTGTGCAAAAATGACGGCTGGCTTTCCATTGACAAGGCAACCTTAGGCCTCCTTCACCTGCTGCTTGTGGTCTGAGTTTGCTGGACGTTAATGCCTGTCGTGATTATGCTGGTGTCAGATCCCTGCTTCCAGTATCTTTCAGGTTTTGACAGAATAGCTGCAGTATTCACTGTAGCTTTAGGCCTCTATTGTGACTTTGACGTGTGAACTGATTTTATTTTAGAACTGGTTTTAAATGTGAGCAGTGCAATGACCTGAGTTTGAATGTCAGTTAATTAACACAGGAAAAGTTCTTTGACAGTAAAGAACCATTAATACACTGAAGAGAGACTCCTTACCTGTTGTTTTTTGATGTAGGACTATCAGTGCATTCATTTGATTTCTCAGGTCACCCTTTTATGAAAAAAAGCTTTCTACTTGTTGTTTCTTAAGGTCTATGATTTAGGGAGGGATTCAGAATTTGTTATATTGACTGAACGTGTATCACTTGTAACACATTAAAACAGATATAATGATTGTCAGCTTTCTATTTTATGTTTCAAAAAGTGGATGCTCCTTATATTACATGCTTGGGATTTGGCTGCCATAATGTGAATAACTTGCAATCTGCTCTTAGCCCACCATTCATCGTGGGATGAAAGCACAGAGAACTAGTGGCTTACACAAGGCAGTGCAGGAAGCTTTTAGGTGAGCAGTGAATTATACCTGAATCTATTGTGTCCTAAGCTAGGGCCCATAGTATTCCTTCTCTGCATGAAATGTAAACACCAACTGGAGAGTAGAGCCTGTGTGGCTATCTGTGACTGTCTTAGACACAGTATGTCCTATATAATTCCATGGAAACGTGTGTATGTATTTTAATTTAACTTATTAATGAATTTTAATAATCTAGTGACATTTTAAATAATACTTAGACTAGAGTTTCCTTAACCATTTGGTGAGTATTTTGTATCATACAGTATTTGCTAGTTATAAACAGTTGCTGTCTTTACTATTTACAAGATATTATGAATGGCAATATCTCTGAAAATCTATATCCTAAAACATTACCATGTGTGGATTCTGATATCTTATGTTCCTTTTTTTCCATACAAAGTAACTGCAGAGTTCTCTCATTTAGATTACAAAACAGGCTCTTATGTAGTGTAGCAATGATACCTGTAATTCTTGCAAGTTATCTTAGTCATCTCTTGCCACACTTCTGAAAAATAAAAATGTAAAGTCTGGAATTTCATTTAAAACAGGAAACTGATCAACTTTTTCAAATTAAAAAAAAGTTATTTGAACTGACCATTTAATGTATATATTTTTAAGATGCTAAAAGCTGCTGTTGTGATACACAGTGACCAAGGAAATATTAGTTAGTCAAATTAACTTGTGAGTTTTGAGCCATATCTATTAAGGTGCTAAATACTTTTTTCTCTGAACAGTGTAAAATATACACGTGCACTGTTAGAATTTGTTTCAATGACCTTTTACATTGATAACAATTTAAAATACACTATATATGTGTAATACATGAACTTTAGTAAAGAGAACCTAGAGAAAGCTAAAACAGATTAAAACATGCTTAAGGAAAATGCTTTAAATGAGAAATATGGTCCGTTTTGTAGTACTTGCTTAGTGAAATTTGTGTTGAAACTGTTCGATTGGAAGTAGTTGTTTTGTCTATGTACAAAACTGACCTAACAAACTAACAGTTTTTCAATGGATTATTTGAATTTTTCAGAATCCAAAGTTAAGTACTGTGGTTCCCCTAAAAGGGAGATTACTATTTTTACCTAAATTGGCAGGATGTAATTCTGCCTTAAACTGGACAAACTATCAAACTCTGCAAGCCTTCCTGTTCTTGAGGACAGGAGGATTAGAGGAATTTTATCTGTAGAAGACCAACCTATTTGTCATCTGCTGCATAATACAGCAGATAATAATTTCAATTTTAAATGTTCATAATTATTTAAGTATCACTTATAATAGTTTTATAATTTTCATTTTGGCTAAATCAAAATATTTGAGTATGAATTGAATTTAGTGAAGCTGTACTCTGTGTGTGTATCAGGTAGCTAGGTTTTGTCTTCTTTTTTATTTGTCTTTTTTTAAGGTCTGCTTCTGTTCTTGATAAGAAAATGCTGTATTTTTTCTAAAATGAGGGAAAGTATTTTAAGTAACTGTGTTAGATACTGAGATGATTCTTGCACCAGTAATCCATTGTAGATAAGTGCACATCAAGTAAGTGTTACACTTAAGCTGTGAATGCCGCTTAAGAATAAATGATGTAGTATTGAGTCCAAGATACCACTTAAGAGGGTATTTCTTGAAATCAATGATGCTAAGTTTTCTTCTTTTATTTTCTCTTAAATCTTAAATATTGCATCTGCTACGTTTAGTCCTTGAGTCATCTTTTTAGGTAGACTGCTAATGTGTGTATTCTGTTTAGGATATTTAACTTATGTGAAGAAAGAAATACTTCCAGGGATGTTTCTTTAACCTTGATCCTTCTTCTAAGAAACTTGACTGAAAAATTATGTATACTGTTCAGGACAGTGTTATGGAGATCTGAGTACCAACAATGATAATAGTGTGGTAGAGTTTTGAACAGTATTTCAAGATGTCTGTAGAGACCTTTTGAAGCTAAAAAAATATTTTTTTCCCAACTTAATGGGACCATTTTGACCATTTAAAAAGGAATCTGAGATTTTACTGCTTCGTTTTTGTTTCCGTGATACCACTAAACTTTACCATTTCCTTGAAATGTTACCATGTTTCTATATTTTCCATGCCATAGAAAGTGCATCAGTTATGAGCCAGTGCATAGCTGTTTTTAGAATGAAATTTATGCAGCTTTCTTTGTGTTAAGAGTGCAATGCTGGCTTCTAGGAAACAACTGCTTTCTGATTTGGATCCACTGAAAAAAAGAAGTGAACCTATAGTTTAATAAGGAAAATTTAAATTGTGATGGAATGAGTTGTGTTTGCTGCACTTCATTATTGTCAACTGCATTGTTAGTGGACTTTCCCTTTCAGTCCTCCTTAACTTTGATTTTAAAGTTAGATGTGTACAGTGATGTCTTGTTAAATAGCAGGAGTACATTTTCACAAACTCAACTGATCTAGTGACAGCTGAAAATGATGGTCTAGCAGTATTGTATCCTGTTGGCAGTGCTTTTCTATCTCCTTACAGTCTTTGGCAGTGCTTGGCCTCTGAGCTAGTTTAGCATGCTAAACCAGGAGTACTTGCTATTTTTCTGGAAAGATTTTTCTCTTGACGTGGTCAGTTGAGCTGTCTCCTTGGGGTAGGATATTAGTAGACACAGTGCGAGCAAAGAAGGGGTTAAGGAATGAACAAAGCCTTTCAGTGCCCTGGGCTGTCAAGATCCATGCCTTATGAAGTCACTCCTGAATGAAGTCTTTACTTCAGATTCAGAGTGATGTGTTCTTGGAGAATTGATAATTTTGATTGAGAGAGTTATAGGTGTTAAAGGAATCTTTTTCTACTATTTTAGGCATTTGCTTCTTCAGTGAGTAGGGTTAGAAGTTAATAATGCGAAGATTAACACTCAAACTATGGTTCATTGATGTCTTGGATGAGTTGCCTTTTCCTTCATCCCTAAATCAGGAGTGAGGGCTGTTACTCGGTTCTTGCTTATGAGACAGTCTCAAAGTGTTTAAATATGTTTTGTGGCTAGCTTTGCAAAATGATTTATAAGGTGATTCATTAGGCTGGAAAGGGAGTGCTTTATCTCATCTGCCTTGCCTTAAGAATGACTGACAAAACAAGGCTTTCCAGATTGCTGCTGACATGAACTATCAAACCTATTTCCCCTTATGCTAGGAAGCTAGTGCATTTTCCTTTAAGAAATGCTGTGTACAATAATGTGGTGTTCTCTGTGTATTGGAAAGGTTGATGGACACGTTAGTCTGCAACTGTCGCTGCAGTCATATGCAGGTACATACTGGCAACAGTGTTGCATGTGCACAGTCCTAGCATTTATGTGTCTTTGAGAAGTCATGAAATTTGAGTGTGTAGTTTAGCTTACTACATTATATTATGCATTTTGCATTGTATTTAAATTCTGGCCACATACTCTATTTGTTAACATGTGACAGACCTTTCCTAACACTGTTCAGTTTATTGTTTGGAACCTCTTTTTCGTGAAGGGAGGCTTTTTCTTTAGTTCTATTTTTTCCTGCAACTACCTAAAGCAGCAGTCTGTTACTAACTGTAGAATATTACATTATGTTGTAATGATGTTGGAGTAAAAGGATATGTAGGTGATAAGCTCAGGTTGGTGGAGGCATGGAGGACAAAAATCTGTTGACTGTCTTTTTAACCTGACATTGAGCAGGTGACTTAGAAGTAATTATATTTTAATAAGCTGAAAGTAATCTCATCTCTCAACTTTTATTTAAAGTTAGCATACTGTCAGTTCCTGGTTATCAGTAAAAATACTGATGCCATATAAAATTCCTTTTTTGGCAGTTCTCTGAATTATTTGTTCATATCTGGCTTGATACTAGCATCTTTATTGTCTAGGTGAGAAGTGTTATTCTTGCTAGTGACTTCCATTCTATAGGCTATTCATCTAGGATCTTCTCGCAACAACACAATAATAGAGGACATTTATCATTGTGCTTAATACATTGGTCTGGGAAAAGTAGTGTAAAACAATTCTGGGTTGGCAGCTGGAATTTGTGGAGAAAACCAGCACATTTTCTCAAGATGTGGTGAGAAGGTGAAAGTACCTGTTACCGAGTATTTATAGATCACTTAGCTATGTCAGGCCTCCAAAAAAATCATGCATTTTAATAGCATATATGAGCTATAAAAATGCTTATAAGGATCTTTGAAGATATATTTGCTCTGAAGCAGGATGAAGTACATCTACATTTTTGTGACTGCTTCTTAAATTTGCAATAACAAGAATTCCATAGCCTCCCAAAGTAGTTAGTTTTGGGGCTTAGTTTTCTTTCTCCTCCCTAGTGTCTAACAAATTTTTTTCTTCAAGGGAAAAAATACCCAGGCTGAATGCTGTTATTTACTGTGGACATAGACAGCAGTTAACTATTGCTTTTGACTTTTACATATTTGAAAACTTGTTAATTTGTCCTCTCATTTTTCCTAAGGTAGGTAAACTTACTTCTTTGTAGTCTTTCTTCTTGAACACAATTTCCAAATGTTTGCTTTCTGTATTAGCTTCTGTTAGCTTGCACCAGCTTAGTACCTAAACTATGTATAGTATTTCCATCCTGACTTCACTGCAGAGTGAGGGAGAATTGTTGCCTGCTGTTTCTGTCTTCTGATACTCTTGCCAGTGTGTTGAGTAATGTTGACTTTTTTGAATTGTGCTTAGTGTTGACTCACTTGATTTGTTTCTCATCATATTGGTGCTTTGCTACATTTTTATCTGAGCATGATTTTTGTTGTTGTGTTGTCATATATAAAGGCCACATAGCACTTTCATTGATTTCTGTTTATTAGTGGTTTTATTTCCAACTCTGTGCAAAAAGGGTTTTCAGTCTTAATGTCATACACAAATTTGATGTATATTCTCATCCATTTAACAAAAGTATCTCATAGAACTTGAGAACTACCTATTGTATTTGCTGCTGATATTTTTCTTTAGCTACTTTTTCAGAAGGCAGATTAATATGGTGCTTGCTTTTGAGAAGTTTACCTTGTGTGCTTACCCCCTCTTTTCTAGGTGCTTACAGTCAATTTTGTTTCAGAGGTATTGATACCAAAAAAAGTTTACTAAGACTGTTGAATTCTACTACAAAGTATTTAAAAGCATTTAAATATATTTGTATGAAATATATAAGTATCTTAATTACAATGTTTACTTACGCTGGAATCAAACATCACTCTTATTGTGAATGAGAGGACAGGCAAAGGTGACTGACAGAAGTACTGCAGTAAAGACGACAGAACTTTCTCAAAGCTATCGGGTGCCAGCCTCCACCTGGGAAGATACTTTCTTTCTGTGCTGGAGGAATTTGCATAATCCATGTTTCTCAGATGTGCTGGATGTGACATTCTGGAAGTACATTTTATTCCTCCTACAGAAGGTGTTGTAGATTTTTTTTTTTTTCCAATAAATTCCTTAATTTCTTTTTTTCTTCCGTATAGATAATAGTTATTGAGTCTGGACTCGCCAGTCCAGTTGATCTATGCATGTGAAGGTATTTGCAAGTCTCTAGGAAGTTTGTTTTGTGTTTGATGGGTGAACATACTTACTACCTCCAAGTTTTTATGATGTTTTCAGATGTTTTCTTTTGTAGTTCTAGCTGGGCTGTCCTAAGAATTTACAAGACATGTTCAAAAATGTTTCTGTGGAGTTTTCTGAAGGATGGGAATTTTTGGTTACCCCTTTCTTTCAATGATACTTCTGAAGTAAATGAAGAGCAAATGTAGATTGCAAGAATATAGGTAGATTTAAATGTTAACTTTGTTGTGAGGCTTTTGTAGACAAACTAGGACTGACTCTAAGAGGAAAGACTAAAAGGCTCATTTATAGTGACACAGTTACGCTGTTAAATGTTTCTTGCTGTAGAAAAGGAAATACGTGCACTTGACAGAGCTTGCAAGATTGTTATTATCTGGAGGATACTTCTGAGTTGTAAATAGTGTCATTAGTCTGTTCTGCTGCTATTCTGTGCTTCATGGCTATATCACAACTACTTCAACTTCAGAAAATTAGTGTGGTATGTCCTCTGAAGAATTGCTCTTCAAGGTAATAGTGTATTTATCTATAGCTACCTGTTTGTTTGGCAAGTTTGAGAGTCGATACCAGATTACACTGGCCATACCTTGAAATTGGCATGCAGTTTTAGAAGTACTGATTTTTGTTATGGTTGGTCTGGTTTTGCCACTGCAAGTATAATTTTGTTTTGTATTGAAGTGTATTTCTAGTAGTATTGTAACTACATGAATTCAATTTTGGAAATTGAAAATAATCGTAGCACTTCATTTTTTTTCAGATTGACAAAATTTTGGGCATCACATTTCACAGATGCAAGTAATAGTTGCTTATAACAACATTTTTGTGTAGTGACTTTTGTGGACCAGCATTGTCAGAATATTTATGAATTCTGGGCTGTGTGATTGAATTATGAGGAGTAAGCATTATGCTTTGACATCTGACAGTCTACAAAACTGATAAATAGTTTAACTATTAGTTAAAGAGTAGGTTGAAGATGCCTCAGATTCTAACTAAACATTTTCTATACCCATCTTTGAGAGGACTGCAACCCATAATTGTAGTTTGGCATTCTAGAATCCAATTTAGTGCCTTAGTTTGGGGTATTATTGTAGTACTCTGGCTAAAGGGAACCATCTGAAACACTCGCATTGAAGGATGTGTATCCAAAGGCCACTCGTTGTCCAGTTGTCATGACTATGAGTTTAGCCTCTTGGACAAATTACTGTTTGAAGATGGTGCAAATAATGACATTGTCCTCTTAGAAAGCTTAAGGATACTAAACAATAACATTAAATGTGCCATAGTCAAAGTTAAGGCAATAATACTGTTGTGTCCTTAGAAATCAAATATTTTTCCTTCCTTGCCTCACCTCATTTGAAAGTCCAAATGTATATCTAATCCATCTTTTAGCATCTACATCTCTTCCATTTCTTCACCCCTGTAACTTTAAATGAGTTGCATTTGCTTGTTCTGGTTTCTGTTTAGCAGACATTGGTAAGTCTACATAACCCTGTAGTCTTTGTGGGCAGGACCACCAGCTGCTACAGTTGAAATCTTTCCAGTGGTAGTGTTGTAACTTGTGTTGGTATTTTTCTCTTGCATTATTCAGTAAAGCTCTTCATAATGCAATGATATGTCCCTAATAGATACTTTCTGCAAATGGATTCCGGTTCTGGTTTACTTGCTGTAGTCCATCTCTAATTTCATGAGTTAATCGTAAGGTGCTCATGTGGCGGTAATAGTCAAAGTTTAACAATATTTATTTATTTATTTATGTATGGGATTGGAAGGTGGCTGTGTTAAGCAGTTATTGGCTTAATAATACCCTCTTTTTTGTACCCATAGCAAATGTGAAGTATATATTAGACTAAATGCCAGTCTAAGTAAGAACTAAAAAATGCCCTAGAGTAGGGAGTAAATATTGGCAGTTATGAACAAACTTCATGCTGCCCAGGGAGGTGGTGGAGTCACTGTCCCTGGAGGTGGTCAAGAAAAGACTGGATGAGGCACTTAGTGCCTTGGTGTAGTTGATTGGCTAGGGCTGGGTTTTAGGTTTCATAGAATCATAGCATGGTTTAGGTTGGAAGGGACCTCAAGGATCATCCAGCTCCAACCCCCCGCCATAGGCAGGGACACCTCCCACTAGAGCAGGCTGCTCAAGGCCTCATCCAGCCTGGCCTTAAACACCTCCAGGGANTTCCATGTCCTTCTTGTACTGGGGGCTCCAGAACTGCACACAGTACTCCAGGTGGGGTCTGACGAGAGCAGAGTAAAGGGGGAGAATCCCCTCCCTTGCCCTGCTGGCCACACTTCTCTTGATGCAGCCCAGCACTCGGTTGGCTGTCTGGGCTGCATGTGCACACTGCCGGCTCATGTTGAGCTTCTCGTCGACCCAGACCCCCAGGTCCTTCTCCTCAGGGCTGCTCTCCAGCCATTCATCACCCAGCCTGTATCTGTGCCTGGGATTGCACCGACCCAGGTGCAGGACCTTACACTTGGCCTTGTTAAACGTCATGAGGTTGGCCTGGGCCCACCTCTCCAGCCTGTCCAGGTCCCTCTGGATGGCATCCCTGCCCTCCAGCAAGTCAGCTGTGCCACACAGCTTGGTTTGACTGTATGATCTTGGAGATCTCTTCCAACCTGGTTGATTCTGTGATTATCTTCAGTCTCCTAGGGATGATAAAAAGGCAATTCATACAGGGAGTTTGCATACATAGTGTCAGAAAAGTGATACCACATAAAACTTTGAGAGCACTCAAGTTTATGGCTTTAGTGCTCACTTTCATCTACAGAAAGTGGGAGCAGTGACCCAGGAGACTGAAATGATGTCAATCTATTTTCAAAGTAATCTGTTTAAAATCCCTGTATCTGGTGAAATAAACTTGGAATGATGTCTTAAGGACACATTATCCTGCATAGACACAAGGATAACTTGTTAAATCTGAGCAATATAAATGTATTTTCTTCCTGACTTACAAATGAAACCTTAACAAATATGTAATCCTACAAGTCATATTCTTCTTATATTTTAACTGGGCAATTTATTTCTAAGGATTTTTTTTTTTGTCGCAGTTCTTTAAGACTTCTACAAAAGTTGTTCATGTTGTCCCCAGATTTGACCTCGATATTGGAGCATGATCCTGATACAAGTTCGAAGCTGTTGTTGTGGTGAAATTTGGCAGAAGTTATTCTGAAGTGTTTTTCTTGTTCTGTTGTCATTCTTCTGGTTTTCTATTATTTGCTCTTCTCAGAACTACAGAAAAATAGTTATGCAATGTTTTCTTTTAAAAAAAATATCTGCAAGATTTAAATTATAGTTTCAGTGTTTGGATTTGCGTAATTTAATGGTTTCAGTGGCAGATAGTACCTCTAAAAATAACTTTTCCACTTTTTTTTTTCCCTAATGAGATCTAGAAGGCAAAGTTGAATTTGTTTATTTCAGACCTTCTTTTTAAATGAAAATATTTCTACAACTAATTTTTTTCTTTTTTCTTTTTAAATGAGAGAATGTGGTACTTTTCAATAGCTACAGGTTTACATTTAGGGTATCAAGAGGATCTACCTTCAAAAAACATTTTATAATGGAAATAGTTCCATGGTTAGGCAGTAAACTCTTTTGGAGTTTGATACAGTGTATACTGTTGAATGTGGTATTTCTTACTGATCTTATAGCCCATCTTGAGTATCAGTTCAAATTTTCACATAATTGCTTGTAAATAACCAACTTTTTCTTTAGAAGTATGCCTGTGATTTATTGATTATATGACACCAAGCTGTGTGGCACAGCTGACCTGCTGGAGGGCAGGGATGCCATCCAGAGGGACCTGGACAGGCTGGAGAGGTGGGCCCAGGCCAACCTCATGACGTTTAACAAGGCCAAGTGTAAGGTCCTGCACCTGGGTCGGTGCAATCCCAGGCACAGATACAGGCTGGGTGATGAATGGCTGGAGAGCAGCCCTGAGGAGAAGGACCTGGGGGTCTGGGTCGACGAGAAGCTCAACATGAGCCGGCAGTGTGCACATGCAGCCCAGACAGCCAACCGAGTGCTGGGCTGCATCAAGAGAAGTGTGGCCAGCAGGGCAAGGGAGGTGATTCTCCCCCTTTACTCTGCTCTCGTCAGACCCCACCTGGAGTACTGTGTGCAGTTCTGGAGCCCCCAATACAAGAAGGACATGGAACTGCTGGAGCGGGTCCAAAGGAGAGCCACGAAGATGATCAGAGGGCTGGAGCACCTCTGCTATGAGGACAGGCTGAGAGAGTTGGGGCTCTTCAGCCTGGAGAGGAGAAGGCTTCGAGGAGACCTTATAGTGGCCTTCCAGTATTTGAAGGGAGCCTACAGGAAAGCTGGGGAGGGACTATTTACACGGTCTAGTAATGTTAGGACGAGGGGGAATGGGTTTAAGCTGGAAGAGGGGAAATTTAGACTGGATGTTAGGAGGAAGTTCTTTACAGTGAGGGTGGTAAGGCACTGGAATGGGTTGCCCAGGGAGGTTGTGGATGCTTCCTCCCTGGAGGTGTTTAAGGTCAGGCTGGATGAGGCCTTGGGCGAGCTGCTCTAGTGGGAGGTGTCCCTGCCTGTGGCAGGGGGTTGGAGCTGGATGATCCTTGAGGTCCCTTCCAACCTAAACCATTCTATGATTCTATGATACATATGTGGGGTGGGTGTTTTTTTTTTTTTTTCCTCTTTGCTTTTTTTGTAGAAATACAGAGTGGAGCTTATAAAAAGAAGGATGCCAGGTTTGACTAAGGATTTACTGTTGTTTCATTGCATTAACTATATAACAGGTGACTTCTAGCAAAATCTTGCTGTTACTTCAGAATGTGGGCTTGAGATCTTTCCCTCTAAGGGTGACTGTCCAGTTCTTTGCACTGTTTTAACATATGGGAGGTATCTGGCCTGCCTTTCTCACCTTCAGTAGTAAAACTGTGGTACCTTGTACAGAATAACTTAAGGCTCTGTGTCAGGTGCAGTTAACAAATACCTGCAAAGTTTTAAGATACTGTTCTGGATGAATTTTCTGTCCTTCTAACAATGTTGGCAAAATTCACTCTGTGCCAGTGAAGTGACTGTTCAAGTGTAGTTCTGCATTTAAGTTAAAATGCAGCCCCTGTGTCTGTGTAAATGCACTGAACTGAACAGGGATGGTTAAGCACACTTTAGCACTTGTAAATTGGAGAGATGGGGTAAACAACCGTTCTCAGTAACTCAAATAGATGCCCAGATGAGACTCCCTTTAGTGATGCTGAAGATGATTCATGCTTTTCCTCATTGTTAGAGTAACAAAGTGCTCATTGTTGATTAAGTTACTGCAGCAGTTTAGAAGCAGCTTTCTTAGCTGCCCCAACTCTGTGTTGCACTGTAGCAGCATGCAAGTCTCTTATTCCCTCTGAGCAACAGAGAACCTCTTTGGCAAAAACGTATATTGGGCTGGCTTTAATCTGGTTGATTTCTGTATTGTTTTTGTTAGTCCTAAATTGATAGAGGCTTTACTTGTATAATGGAGACCTAGACAAAGAGGAATGCTGGTGAGATGAGTGCTTGGAGAAGTACAGTCTCTAAACTTAGAGAGATTTCATTCCATAGGAAATGTTTTTTTCTGTGCCTTTTTGTCATCCATTTGGGAACCCTTTCTTCATTTGTACCAGCAGATTAGTTACTGTCTTGCAGCTATGGAGCTGGCAGTGCAAGCTGATATAAAGGAGAATTTAGGTTTGAACAGTCTGCTGGTATCGGTTCTGATTAAAGGTGTGATTGTTTTGGGCAGCAGAAATATGTAGCATGTGTAGTACTAGTATGCCTATATCAATGAGATGATTTAGCTTCTGGGCTGTGTTCTGTCAGTAGCGTAGCTGTGTTCAGTTCTGTGCCCTCATATATAGGTTTCTGCTAGGACCTTTAGCCAAACACTAGAGGTGTGGCAGTTACTCAGTGGCCAGCACTACCTTCTTCAAGAAGATAGTAGGTTACGATAGTCAATGATTGTTTCCTCCTACTCTTGAGATAAAAATCAGCCTGAGTTAAAAAACAGCATTGTGTGGCTGTTTGATACGTTAAACACTTTTAGCCCTTTAATGATAATTTTCAAAGAAAGTGATCAGTAAAAGGCAAAAGGTAGCTTTGTCTTTTTGTTTGTATGTTTTTTCACATAATATCTGTGCCAGTATAACTATCAGCACTTACTGTACTTAAAAGTATCTAATACTTTGCTTGCTTTAAGGGTGTTAGGAAAGCCAGTGCTGAAATTTGGAACATGCTGCTTTTTGGTCTAAAACTTCTGAAGCAGAGCTCTGGTTTGCAGATGAGGTGATACCTGAGAATTGTACCTATGGGATTCTGGAAAATCTGAGTTCACTGCAGCATAGCTATGTTAAGGATTTGACCCTTGGTAATTGTTTTCTGGTAGCCTGTGATCCCATTCTTGCTCTGTAACATTTTGCTGTGTTGGCTTTGGTTGTGATGAAGTGTCTTCAACGCTGGAAGAAAAATGCATTGCAAATTACCAGCTTGAGGATAAGAGTTAAGAAAAATACGTTATTTGATCTGTTGTGACCACAACAAGCATAAACTTATGAGCCTTGTTTTGGTTAAAAAAACACGTTATATATTTGGTCGATAATTTATTCACAGAACTTCTGTAGAACTGTTCTGAGGCTCTCAGAATAATAGTCATTTGCATCTTATTTTTAGTACAAAAATAATTAGGGCTTTGTTCTAGTAATACTTTGTTAACATGCTGCAAGGTGGTGGAGTTAGAGGCTTAATAAAAACATTGTATCAAAAATCTCCAGTATTCCTGTCTGGCTTGCAAAATCCAATAGTAGCCAGGAAAAAAAGGAATTGTGACTTGCTGGACAGACATTTGCTGTATTTGACTTCTACTGAGCTTTGACATGAAAAAAATATGGATTAACAGTCAACTACTAGAGTGAATTAAGTTTCTATAGCAACGGAGTAATGTGAGGTGCAATTATTCAGACTGTGTTTCCGAAACAGATAATTTTTTCTTACAGTGAATTTACACTGTTGGACAAAAACATTGTTTTGTTATAGCAACAGATAATCCTGAGGAGCTCTTCTGCTGCTGCCTTCTCCCCCTTGCCTTCCTAGGAAGAAAAAAAAATATTCTCATGTTCTGAAAGTGAATTGGGGAAGCTTTAAAACAGAAATACCAGGGTGGGAGACGGGTGGGAACTCAACCTGTTACTGTTTGCCTGTGTGTTACTTAGTATAATACATAGTATAATATGCTGCATGTGTTGCTATGCAGTGTGAAGTCACACTTCACTTCTGTCTGCTGACAAATCAATTTAGGTAAATCAATTTAGTTTAGTCCTAATGCTGATTCCCTAAAGCAATCAGGCTTTTGGTTATTTGGTCTTTGTTTTGTTTTGAGTCTGTATATTTTGGTTAATTCAATACTTCCGAATTCCCTTGGAGAGGATTGCTCCATTTCAAGCTTCATTGTTAAATTTGGGAAAGGTGAGGATATTGTCAAGTGATTGTAAGTGTAAGTTTTTACTGCAAACCACACTTGTAAAGCCAACTTCTGAGTGTTGCTGTATTTTGCTCTTGTTAGAAGAAATGAAATTTTAGCAACTTCAGTGACAAAGCTACAGCAGCCTTAGTCTTTCAGTAAGGAACTTTCATTTTGCATTATGTATTTTAAGGATACTTTGGATGTCTGGTCACTTGAAAGAAGAAAACAGAAGCAGTTTTGTCTCTGTCATGCTGTATATAGCGTCAGCCTCCAAGGGTGCTGTTGTGCATGTAGTGTTAATGATATTTTTTTTTCTGATATTGTAACAAGGCTATGCCAGTGTTTTAGGGAAGAAAATGACAAGATTCTGAAGTGAAAGTAATGACTTTGAAGGTGTGACTGACTAGAACACTAGTTCAACAGGTCAGGTAACTTTTTGTGTGTGTGCACAAGAATGAGCTGAACAACTCAAAGATGACACTATTAAGTCATGCAATGGAAGCAACTTCGTAACTGTTTAACAAGTATCCCGGCTGAACCTGTAAACTGAATAAGAATAGTTGCTAAATTGTACCAGGATGTGTGGTTTTACTTGTAATACATTTGATATTTACATACCTATTTTCGTTATTTTAATTTCTTGCATCTAGTGTATCTGGAGGTATGTGTCTTTGCTCAAATCATCTGAATCATGGTTTATTCAGCATTAAAAATAGAGAAGAAAGGACTGATTATAAGTGTAGGCAACAATGTGACTAGACTGCAGGAGTAGGAGGAAAATAAAGGATCTACTAGAGGATAAGGAACAAGAAGCAAATCAGAAAGGTAACTATTACTTTTTTAATTTAGGGTTATGAATCTGTTATGAGTTAATAGATTTCAACTACTGAGAAAGTAGTTCCAGTTTACTCGGCATAAATCTTAAGTGAACCTCGCAGAACTGAATTATGAAGTACGTAAGTATATGAAGTACTAAAAAGTGAAGAGACTAAAATGTGTGATTCAGTGCATTCCAATCTCTACTGAAGGCGATACATTCTTCACACAGTATGTGACACTCTAAGTGGTATTGAAGCATGAACTTTGGTGTGTCTGAATATTTGGTATTCTCTCTACTATTCTGAAATCGATTGCTTTTTAATTAATTGTACTCCTAGCAGTGAAAACTTCTGCTAAAAACCCTTTGACTGCCTGTGACTCCCGTGACAGGCAGTTATTTTCTTAAGGTTTATCCTTGATTGTATTTAGGTAGAGAAAAAACATTCAAGAGTGCTACTCAACACATTCCCCACTCCACCACAACAAAAAGGCAAAACAAAACTCAAACCAAACAAAACCAACAATAACAAAAAAGTCCCACCCTCCCCCACAAACAACAGCAAAATTCAAAACAACCAACCAGCTCCCACCCCAAAAACTTGGCAATTCTCAATTGCTTTGAGATACTTTCAGTTTTAGCTTTTGAAATTCCAGTGTTGTAGATAGTGTTAGGGGATTTTATGTTTGTGGGGTTTTTATTGATTTATTTATTTTTCTTTCTTAAAGTAAAACATTGTCTTTCTGAGTTGGGAAAACACTAATGTATAAAATTAGCTTTATTTGAAGTTCAAGTGCTTGGCTTTTCCAGTGTGGCATTTTGATAGTAAGGGAGAATTGTAACTTAAGTTCCTGTCCATGTATGAGCTGGCAATTTTATATTGGTGTTATATATTTGAACTTTAAACTTATTCTGTTCTAAACTGGAGAGAAAATTAAAATACTTAGCTCTTTATAGTTTTACGTATTTTACTGGTTACAGGAATTGTAACAACTGCGGATAAGAGAGTTTCAAATTAAGGTCTTCTAGGGTTGATGTTGGAAACTCTTTTAATTGGTGATGCTGGGACAAAGAAGAGCATGTACATGTTAAAATTATCAGAATAAAATTGAGAGTGTTCATAATCCGTTTTATAGGGAGTAACAAACATATCAGAACAGTAACTGAAATGAAAATGCATTGAAAAAATACCTAGGAAATTCTTGATTCCGGCAGAAAATTGAAAAGATAAACAGAGTGTAATGCTGATTACAAGCTGAGCCAGCTTGTGATACAGCTGTTGAAGACATGAGGGTACAAATGCAATTCAGAGACATTTCAAATGAAGTTTACCTATAGAAACAAGAAAATGTTTTCAGTGCTGTTGTACAAGGCATTGAAAAGATGGCTTTAATATAGTGTGATATGCTGGTTGCTTGTGTTGATGAAGATGAATTTAAACTCCTGCTATTAGGGAAAAGATGATATGTAATATAAAACTGGAGAAAAAAGAGCATGATTTTTAATTATCTGAGCAAAACCATTACTACTTCTTAAAGCTCTGGAAGGAAGAGACTGAAGAATACAAAACTTTCCCTAGATCTGTGAGAGACATTGCCAGATCTCCTGTGAATCCCAGTTATAAAAAATTTACTGTGAATTCGGAAGTATCCTGCTCTTTGACCAGCCCTGCTCAAAGCTGTTGCTGATAGTTGAATTGTGTAATGACAATGCTGTGGTGTGATGGGCTATTAGACCCTATGGGAAGTACAGAATAGATTTTTAAGAAGAGGCAGAGCATTTGATCCAGAAGCTTCTTAGAGCTGAGCCAGATGAACAGAATGAGGAAAATGTATTTATAGTGATACCAATCCATCTATCTGTGATACCCAGTGAGGCTGCCTTACTGGCTTTTAGGTCCAGGAGAGGAAATGAAGTAAAAGATACTGATGAGCTGGAGAGAGTGAAGTCCAGTCAAAGAGTGGAAGTACAGCTGACTTTGTAGCTATCATGGAAAGGTCATGCTATGTTTTATAGTAACAGTGTCTCAGTAGTTTTGTAGGGAAATTTCCAGGGACATAATATTGTGTTTTAGGTATTCATGGAGACAATTCTCTTCATTGTAAGTCTGCATTTTACATGGTGGGCATTGAAGGTCAGAATTGTTTCATCCTGTCTTTAACCATGAGCAGAGTAAAGGATGATACTTTCTTGAATAGTAACCCCATATAATAGTAGAAGCATTAATTTATTATAAGGGGTGACCAGGCAGTCTTCCTTTTTTTTTTTTTTTAATCTTTCATCATACAGGGTCATGTTTCAGGTTTTCAT
>WAAF01004059.1:604727-652589 GCA_013400475.1 Tricholaema leucomelas | reverse complement strand
TTTTAATATACTGAGATATTTGGTATGTTTTCTGGGAATTAGGAAAGATTCTGTGTGCTTAAAACAGATGTTTTCTTATTCCTCCATGTGAGATAAATATTTGAAGAAAGGTCTTTCCTCAAAGCGGAAACAGAGAAACTAGCAACTCTGCCTTGACTTTGCCCTGCTAATGTTAATCCTAGAACTTCAGGTTAAGTTAGTCAGTTATCTGGCATCTCTTCACCAGAACAGAATGTTTTCCCACCAGGGCACAAGCTTCAATGCATGGAAAAAACACATAATTTAAATGCACTGTTGATTTCCTTTCTGCCCTGAATGCAAAGTTGTGATTTGCAGGAGGGAGACAGTGTCAAATAGAGACTCTGCTGTTCTAGTGTGCCTCCTTATTATATAGTGAATATACCTTATTCCTGATATCTGAGTGCATTGTCCTTATTTTGTAGCTATTTATGCACCTCTTTGGCAATGAAGTTTCTCCATTACCTGCCTATCCTGAACAACAGCAAAAATCCTTTGAGGTTTGTCATAATTAGTAAGGTGATTCCTTCAGTGTGAGAGTTGCTCTTTTCACTCTTAGTATGTTAAATCTGGATCAACATGCAGCACTAAACAGTTAAACAGAATTTCAATTAGTGGCTGGCTCAGATTGCTTGGTTACCATGGCAAACACAGTAGGGAATTCTTTGGAAAACAAGATGCACAAAAGAAAACTTGTAAACTGCATTTGTTCTCTGAAGTATTTATTTAATTTTTTTATAACTTGAGTCTATTTTCCAAAGAACACTATTTTGCCTGATAAAATATGATTTTTCATCTTAATTGTCAGCACAGAGTTTTTACACAAAGTAGGCAATATGCACAAGCAGAGAAGAGTGACATTCTTTGTGGAGGGAGATGGTTGAATCACCAGCCTTAGATGTATTTAAGGGTTGTTTGGATGTGGTGCTTAGGGTTATGGTTTAAGGTGAATCTTGTAGAGTAGGGTTAGAGGTTGGACTTGGTGATCCTAAGGATCTCTTCCAACCTGGATGTTTCTGTGATTCTTTGACTTGCCCTGTAACTGTAAGGGCATTGAATGAACAGAATAGCCTTTTGGAGACAAATAAATTACTTAAGTACTGTAATCAAGGCTGACATATTTTCAGTGTACCATGTCTTGTTTAGCAGATGAGACCAGGATAGTCTCTCTTTACATGTATTGACTTGCCTGTGTTAAGGACTATATATATGCTAAATCATACATTTATGATTTCTTTAATAGTCTATGTTCATAGAATTGTTTGGGTTGGAAAAGACCCTTGAGACCAAGTCCCATCATTAGCCTAACACTGCCAAGTCTACCACTAAACTGTGGCCCTATGTCACCACTATGTATATTATGTATATTTTAAATTATTTGTATATGTTAAAGATTCTCAAGTATTTAGTTCACTTTCTCATAGTTGTTTGTCTTAAAGCTTGCTAGCTGTAACATATAGGTATTTTAATTGAGTGATTTTCAATTCTATAGGTTCCCTGTTTGAAGGGTCTGTGAACACAAAGTTTCTTATTGCAATCCTGTCAGTGTATTGCAGCAAAATCTGGTATTGCATATGACTTGCTGTACAATTTTCCATAGGTGTGGTCACAGGCACATTGTAGTTATTTTTCTCTTTCTGAATGTAAGTTAGTATGTGTGTTTACATACATCTTTGTCAAATCTTGTCTCATAGAATGGAAGCTGTTACATAGAAAGGTCAATCTGTGGCTTGAGAGAGACACTACTTCTGAAAACTTCCTGAAGATTGGGACTGGAGTCATAGCTGGGAATTTGTATGCACCTATCCTTAACATGTGACTCAACCTCATTACTTTATGCATTGCATAATCTGGATTGGAGATTATGTTAGATAGTCAGAGGCTAAGGGAAAACAGTTCAGGATATTGGGAAACCACATTTAATTTGCCTTTATAGCACATGGTGTCTTGGGAAGAAAGACTTGGTAACTAGAAGACTATATTACTGGAACACAAAGCATTGGAGGTGATGGAACAAGCCTGAAATGATGTTCAGGTACTCTGAGTTTTGAGTGTAGAGGTTGAGCTGCAGACTTGTTACAGATAGTAACTGTTATACTGATTTCAGGTTCATCTGTGCTTTTTACTAACCTCAGAAAGGACTTATACTTAAAACAGAGGTAGAACTTGAAAACATTTGGCAGATTAACTCAAAGGAAAGCAAGAATTTGGAGGCAACAGCAAGTGATGAAGGATGTGCTGCTTTGAATAAAACTTTACATAGCTTTCATCCTATTGAGTTTAACATAGGGTAATGTACAGTTCTGTGTTAGATTTGTAACTTCAGAAAAAAGAAGGGGTCAGGGGTTAGGGCTGGGCTAGCCACTCAAATGAATGACAAGTACTCTCCATTAATTCCTTTCCCTTCCTGAAGAGGAGGAGAAAGGGAATAAAGGAAAAGAGTCTTATTAATTGGAAAAAAAAAATCACAAAAACTACTTTAATAAAAATAAACATAAAATTATACAGACCCAATATTGACCCCAACCCCTGTGATGGCATGTAGTCAGTCATCACTATCGTATCTGTGGCAGAAGTTCCAGACTTGACTCAGTGCCAGACAGGATCTGGATTTAGGGGCTGGATTCTGGAACTGGATTTGGGGATTTGTGGATCAGGATTGAAGGCAGAACAGTCCTCCTTGCATGCTGGCCATTGAGGAAGAGAAAGAAGCAAGCTTGACCCTCATGATCCCGTAGCTTTACACTGAATAGGACATATGTGGAGTGCAATACCTCCTTGGTCAGATTAGGGTCACCTTTACTGTCTGCTCTTGGCAAGTTACTCTGAACCCCCAATGTAGTACACAAGATTTAGCAGTGACCTTGTCCTGCATACCAGTCATTGGTACTAACCGTAAACATTGAGTGTTACCACTACAAGAAGCAGACACTGAAAATATGCTGTTAATTTTGCAAAATGCACTTACTTATAAGAGACCTACCTGGAAAATAAAATCACTGAACAGAATCAGTTCTGTTTTGTCTCAAATCAGGACAAGAAAAGCAGAAATTGAAGGTGGATTAATTTTACTGACTGTTAAGGCAAGAGGCAATTGTAGGAAACTTGGGAGATGCTATTATGCTAGGTGACTGAGCAGAAGTGTTCTTGCTAATGTTTCAGTGGCACATGCTGAAGGAAAATACTTGAAACAGCTTGAAACCACTATACAAAAAGATGATGGAATTGCTGTAGAGGATTTGACTCTTCAATACTTAAATCCTAATTTTTCCTTATTGTAAAAAATGTAATGGAGAAGATTATTAGAAACAAGAATGGAGTGGATTGTATTGCATCATATGAATCAGTAGATCCATGTAACAGTATTCATAGAGGTTAATGAAAAAAGCTATTACAAAGATTCAGAGAAATGGTGAAAATCATGATAGCTGAAAACATCCATGGAAACACTAGGGAGTATTGGACAGCTTATTTTAGTGAGTGATGTAGGTGCTGAATATATAAGGAATGTTAAGCATAATTGTCTCTTTCTGGGAATGAGAATATATTTAGTAAAATCAGAGGGGAATGAAATTCAGAACTTCTGGGTATTTCTGCATATTTGACCTTATATCAGATGTGTTACTTTAGTCATCTAAATAACTAAAATATTTGCAGTTCCATGAAGTAGTTAATGCAACAAAAATCCTGTAAAGAGTTATTAAACTTCTATATTTGCAATTTAAATTACTTACTGAAAGGAATCTAGCATGGACAACAATCCATTAATGCATCTAACTTCTCAAACTTACTTCTGGAACATACATCTGCTGAAGAAATGGTATTGGACCAAACTGTCTTGAATTTGTGGTCCAGTTTTGCAGTCCATTATTA
Organism: Tricholaema leucomelas; assembly: GCA_013400475.1. NCBI lineage: Eukaryota > Metazoa > Chordata > Aves > Piciformes > Lybiidae > Tricholaema lacrymosa > Tricholaema leucomelas. The sequence continues at coordinate 648,698 of WAAF01004059.1, read as the reverse complement.
TGAATATGCAGGTCTTGCTGAATTGCAGCACAGCCTTCTGGTATGTTGGCCACTCTTACCGGTATTTTATCATCAGCAGACTTGCTGAGAGTACATTCTGTTTCTTCATCCAGGTCTTTGATGAATATGTTGAATAAGGCCAGACCCATTACTGACCTGTGGGCAACACCACTAGCCACAAACCTCCCATCAGACCCTGTACAACCCTCTGTGCTCTGTCATTTAGCTAGTGTTCAATTCACTTTGCTGTCTGCTCATCTAGCCCACACTTCTTAAGCTTATGTATGAGGTTGTTATGGGAAACAGTGGGCAGACCAGAGAATTGGGCAAAAGTGAACCTCATGAAGTTCAACAAGGGCAGGTGCAAAGTCCTGCACCTGGCAGGAGTAATCTATGCATCAATACAGGTTAGGAGTTGACCTGTTGCAAAGCAGCTCCATAGAGAATGACCTGGGAGTGCTGGTGGACAGCATGTTCACCATGGGCCAGCAATGTGCCTTTATGGCCAAAAAGGCCAATGGTATTATGGGATGCATTAAGAAGAGTGTGGCCAGCAGGTTGAGGTACGTTCTTTCTTTCTGCTCTGTCCTGATGAGGGCACACCTGGAATATTGTGTCCAGGTTTGGGCTCCCTAGTTCAAGAGATAGGGAAACACTGAAGAGATTTGAACCTACAAAGATGGTTAGGGGACTGGATCATCACTCTTAAGAGGGAAGGCTGAAAGGCCTGGGGCTCTTTAGCCTGGAAAAGAGAAGACTGAGGATGGAGGTCATTAGGATGAGGCTGATCTCTTTCCAGTAGTGCCCAGTGATAAGACAGGGCACAATAAGTACACACTAAAATACAGGAAGTTTTACTTGAACTGAAGGAAGAAGTTTCCTTTGAAATTGATAGAGCACTGGACCAGGCTACCCAGGAGAGAAGTTATGGAATCTTCTGGGGACTTTCAAGATCCACCTGGATGTCTTCCTATGCAACCTGATACAGGCTTATCTACATTAGCAGGAGGGTTAGACTAGGTAATACCCAGAGGTCCCTTTTAACCCCTACAATTCTGTGCTTTTGTGAAGTATATATATGCCATGACTTGTTAAATTTGCCTTATTTTTTAATACAGTGTGGAAGAAACCAGTAGAAAAATGTGACCTGTCACCCATGGTTTATTATTAGCACAGAGAGATCATTGTTTTGAACTTGAAGCTGCACAGTGAGACCTCTTTCTTACATGTGTCCTTAAAAAGAGCTGAATAAGGGTAGAAGAAGAGGAAGGTGTCTGCACTGCATGCAGAACATACAAGATTCTGAATTGGGTTTCTGTTGGGGAGATTTTTATCTAGCAGGCTGAGCTACACTTGAGCCAAAATTCTGTAGACTAACCACTGAAAAGAGACAATAATACTGATACCACACTTTCCCCCACTTTCTTCATATTAAAAAGGATAGAGGAAAAAAGGCAACTAATTACTTAAACCAAAATAGACTATCTAATTCAGTTCATGTCTGTTGGGAGTGTGTGATACAGTGACTATATTCAGAGTTGTTTGAGTTTAATCAGCCTGTTTACAGATTTAGGTGTGGCCAAATGTACAGCACTGAAGCCAAAGTCTCAGTTTTTATGTTGATTGTGTCATTAACTGACACTCATAATAAAGTGAACTTTGAAACAAACTCTGAAATATTTGTCAACCATTCTTCAGCATGGGTTTCTGAGTGATTGTTTAGATGCTCAAGAACAAGTTAAATCTCTTGTGCTCTTTCTGTATCATGGTAAAGCAGTGTTTTGAAGTGTAATTTAAGGAATTGGAGTGCTTTTAGGGAGGAAAATGACAGGTTTTCTTCTGCAGATAAAAGAAAAATTAACTTTGTTAAATATGTAGAAACAAACACCTTTTGAAAAAGTGTTGTGTCACTTCCCCAAAGTTTTAGTGATTTGATTTTTTTGCAGCTGAGGACTGCTTGAGAGACTTGGAGTGATTCCAGTCTGCTTCCAGCAGTGAGCAGACTGGTTTCTTCTGGAGATGCTAAGTTCACAAACCTTTTCAGAAGTGATCAGTCCTTGCTCTGGAGAACTTCACTGAGGATGCATTAGAACACTTCAGGTCCGACTCAGGTCTTTGAACAGCATTGTCACGAGTTGTACATTTTGGTCTTCCACTCAAAAGAAGCAGTGTCAGCATGGGTGTAAATTTTACCAAATGAGTAACATGTTAAATTTAGAATGCTCTAAGTTTCTAAAAGAACAATTTGTGTTGAGACCTGTTGGGTTGTGACAAATGAAGGCAGCAGCGATGTTCTGTTGTTTGGATTTTTTTGTGTAGAGGGGCTCAAAATCTTATTTCCATTTCCCTTAACCTCCCTGGCGTACAGTAGTTCAAATGTATTAACATTCCTGTCCTATTTTATTGCCCTTTGCCTAGTCTTGCAGAGAAATCGATGCTCTTTGCACCTGTGCAGTAAGGGATTTTGAACTCTTTAAAAATGTCTGCTTTTAACAGAGTTACTGATAACTGATACTTTCACCTTAGGTAACTTCATATTTGAATGTGCTTATCCATACTGTAGCCAGATAAATATTTTGGTTTATAGCCTTACAAAAATTGAGTTGACAGTGTTATGCTAAGTTGTACATCAGTTCTTTATGTGTGTTGTTTATGGTGTTCACATCCACTTTTCCTGATCTTGTCAATTATATAACCATTGGTTTAGTTAGTATTATGTAGCTCTGTTCTAAACCTGTGAATGCTTTTTGCTTTATTTGAGTGCTTATAGTAATTCTTCTGGAAACAATATGATTATTTTGTTGAATGTTTCAGAAGACTAAAGTGATCTTTGCCTAAATGCAGATTTATGTCCAGTTGTCTGCAGTAGAGCTTTTATCTTAATGTATGTGGTCATAGTTGTCTGCTGTATGGATAAATGCGGAAATCTTGTTAAGTAATGCATTTCTTTGAAAACGTATGTATGTCTTGTATGGCCCCAAGTGAAAGTTCAGTCTAGATGGGAGAATATAAAATAGCTTCTCAAATTTTCAGGTGGCTTTGCACAAAATTCATCTTTAAGACTTTGTTAGGGATGAATTGTGTGGAACACCTGGAGAAAAAAAATTAGGTTAAATAAAATTACTTGGTGTCCCTATTTTACTAACAGACCTGTTCTTACACAGTATCCTAGAAACTCTGTCACATGCCTTAAGTGTTCCTGTTCAGCATTTAATCAACTGCTTTGTAACTTAGAAGAAACCTGCAAAGATGTAGGAACTCATTTATGAGGAACAGTGTTGCTCAGAAGAGTAAATTTTGAAATGCTTTTGTTGGGAATGGTTATAAATGCTAACTATTTTAAACTTTAAGGCATTTCAAAATACATATTAGAAAAAGTACATAAAGAGATATGCCACTGAAGACAAATTAATAATGATCATGTCTTCAAGATCAGGATCTTCAGATTTAAGAAAGTAAAAATGGCATTAATGGGCATGTGCCCTTTCTGGAGACTCTGCAGAGAGAAGAATTTATGGAGAGATACCTTAATGGAAAGTCTTTGAGGCGCTGTGTTGAAAGTAGCAAATTCTTTTCCCTTCCTGCTTATTCTTTTCATTCCAGTTTCTTAATTTTAGATTTTCAAAATCTGTGTTATCCAGTGCAACTTTTGTCCCTTTCTCAGAGGTTTTCTTGCCTTCAGTTCAGGAGGAATAAGGGAAAGTCAATGTGTTTGCTTATTTTTAGTGTTATTCATACCTGCTTTTATATTAATTGGCAATAAGTTCAGCTATTGGTGCTACATTTCATAGATTTGAAAGTCTAACCAAGTTTTAAAAACAAAACAGACAAATAATAGTTTTCTTGATGCTTGCAAATGTGACTTCAATAAAAATCAGATGCACTGAATGCAGTGTTGCTAAATAAAGGCCTAAATTTTTATTAGCATTAATGGCTTTGCAAAGCTTACAAGACACTTAAAACTGAGTGTGCACACACAGAACACCCATTATGCAACCCTTAAAGCTAAGCACATCATTTGGATATGGAAAAAAACAGCTCTTGCTTTTGAAAAGACCCTTACATTTTGGGAAACCTATTGTAATTGCATATAAAAAGGCCAGCTTTGCAAGTGGTGGATGTCTGCTGGATTTTTATAGAATTCTAAAGAGAATTTATAGCTTTTTACAGTTTATAACTGTTTCCAGAAGCTTTCCAACTGATTTATAAGTTTTCTGGCATCTCCTAAAGCGGCCCTGAATCTGTATTCCCTTGTACACTACCTGAAAAGTTTGCATTGTTGAATCTGAAGAGATCCTTGAACTGATGTGAGTTCTTGCCAGACTGTAAGCTTCGTACCAAGGAACCTAAGTCCATTAGTCAGCAGTCTCTCAGTTTACATGCAGTTGTATTTGTATAAACCATTTTATTATCAACTGGCTATGGCACTGTCAGCTGCACTGAGGAGTGTTTATTAGGGCGTCATAGCTCCAGAAAGCATTGCCTGGACTTCTATTGTGAATCTCATATAAATTGAGTAGAACTTTTGCTCTATATAAATGTTAGAACTGAACACAGTACTCCAGGTGCAGCCTCACCAGGGCATAGTAGAGGGGCAGGAGAACCTCTCTTGACCACTTGCCACAGCGCTTCTAATACACCCCAGAATGGCATTGGCCCTCCTGGCCACAAGAGTACATTGCTGGCTCATGGTCAAACTCCCATCAGCTAGGACCTTTCCCCTCGGCTGCCTTCCAAAGGGGTAATCGCCAACCTATACTGATACCTGGGGTTGCTCTTTTGCAGGTGCAAGTCTCTACACTTGCCCTTGTTGAATTTCATTACATTTCTTCTGCCCAACCCTCCAGCCTGTCCAAATCTTGTTGAATGGCAGCATAACCTTCTGGTGTGCCAGCCACTCCACACAGATTGGTGTCATCAGCAAACTTGCTGACAGGACACTTTGTGCCCTCATCCAGGTCATTGATGAATATATTGAACAGAACTGGTCCCGGTATCGACCCCTGTGGGACCCCACTAGTTACAGGCCTTCAACTAGACTCTGTCCCATTGACAACAACTCTGCCTTCTTTCCCTCAACTAGTTCCCAGTCCACCTCACTACCCAATCGTCCAGACCATCCACATCTCAGGGATGTTCCAGTTGAAAGGAGCCTCTTAGAGTCTGTAGTCCAGCCTCCTGCCCAAAGCAGGATCAGCTGTGAGATCAGACCAACCTGAAGCAACAGTGAAGTGACTATAAATGATTCTGCTGCTAATATTAAGTGAGCTGTATCTGGACTTTAAAAAAAATCAAAATCCACTCCTTTGATAATGATGTAATTGGATTTCCAGTTTGAAGTTTTGAAGCCAGTATTTCTGGCAGGAACACTTGGATACAGAAACAGTGAACAGGCCTTGCCAGAAAATTCTACAAAAGTACCTAGGATAATACAGCTTTCTTACTGTGCTTTCTCAGCTTTCCCAGTCCTTCAGATAGCTTTGCAGGAAGGAGAAGAAGACTAACGTAATCATGGAGGAAGAACAAACAAGCTGCAAGGGGCCTTCTGGTTTAGGTTTTCCCTTTCCTTAATAATACAGGGAGCTTATCTGTCTCGGAAGATCTCTCCCTATTCACTAGGGGATGCTGGAATGCAAAGTGCTACAGCAGGGGTTACCTTGCCTTTTTTTTTTTCTGGCTGGGGTTTAAGGAACATCTCTGAATTTTAATGATGTTTACTTAGTAATAATTTCAAGAGCTGATTTCTCATGTTACCTGTACAGCATTATAACAAGCACAGCTTTCTCAAATAGTTCTGTTCATAAATCAGGGGCCATTAAATCTCTGGACAGCCAGGTATTGAGCTATCAATCCACAGTTACTAAGCTGTGAATTCCAAGGTCCAGAAATGCTGAAGGAATTTTTTTCAAAAATATCACCTCTTGGTTCTTTGTGTCTTCTGTTTTATTTTATGCTAGACTTTACAATACATAGCTGGTCTGTAATCTGCTCTTCAAGATCAAATAATTCTCTGGACAAGAGAGATTTTCTTAAGAGACTTTTTGGAAGAAAAAATTTTGTTTTGTCCTTATTTCCAGACTAAATATTCTGTCTCAATCTCAATTACAGCTATGACCTGTTGAAAGCCAGTCTCCTGGCAAATGTGCTATTAAATACTAGTATGTATCCAATGAAAGCATTTTTGATGTCTACAGTTGAAATTATGTGAGATAAATTAATATGTAACTCATTCCCTTTCTGATCTTGGACATGGTTTTTAGTTTGGAAGGACATGTAGCATCTATGATACATTTCATTCAACTAAAATTAAAGCTGCAGATGTAAGTTAGGAAAATAAAAGATACAGGAAGAAATCATAGAATCATAGAATGGTTTAGGTTGGAAAGGACCTCANCTATGAGGAGCATGATTAAATGCTGACTCGAAATAATGTGATCTAATGTTTGGGAAATCTTAGTATGAAAGCTCTAAGTTTCAGATCAATAGAACATAAAAACAACGAGTCTTGGCCAGATATTAATCTGGCTTTGACCTTAGAATTGCATACAGTACAGAACCAAGGTTATTGATGCCCATCTTAATCTGACATTAGAATCTGAAAACTTAAGTATTAGCTTCAGAATGACATAACTGATTTTTAGAATTATTTTCTTGCTTTCATTTTCCTCCTAATGTTTAAATGTTCTAAGATGGGGTTAGGATGTTCTGGCTGACTTCTTTAAGTCAGGATTGAAAATGAATGGGCAACTGCTAGACTGTCAGATGATTTTATTTTTTCTCCCTGCTCCAGAAGAGTGGGGATAATTTTGCTAAAATAGCATGCTGTGACAGTTAGCTAAATGGGACCAGGAAGTTCCCAAAACAGTTACATAGTTCATATTTTGAGTATGAATTCATGACAAAGAACTACATGTCAAAGTTGGCTGTTTTTTCTTCTGTAAATGTAAGGCTCTCTAGAAAGGTTTAATCTGTTCAAAGACAGAATTCAGCTGTTGATGCCCAAGGTGCACCACTTTTGTTCAGCTGTGTCACTGACTTTAGACAAGTGTCATGAGATTCCTTTTGTTCTTGTTGCCTCCGTAAGCATTATTCCTTGTTCCGTTGCCCAGGAGATACTTGAGATGCCACTGTAGTTGAAAGGAACAGACTTCTAATGCAGGTATCATTTGGTGAAGGTGCTAGTACCAGAATCTTGATATGGTAAGATATATACTTCAGTGGCTTGCACGGATTTTTATTCAAAGGGAGAATGGTATTGATTCTTAGCCTTGCATTAGGTGCCACAACCTTCTTTAATTTGTAATTGCAAAGTATTGCTTTCATTTTGAGTCACACACAATGGAGCAAGTTTCTCAAAGTGAACAGGCTGAAATTGTGCTGAGGATTTTTCAGAAGAAAATCTTGCAGGAACTGGGATGGGAAGCATGCATATCACTTGCTGCCAGCTCAGGCAAAGGTGAGAGTGCCCAATCCTGTGTTTTTAGCCTCCACCTTTGGAGGCTTAATCCCAAGATCATTGTTTTCTTTCACAGTACAACACTGCCCTTCTGAGGGGGATGGGCTGCTCAATAAAGAGTGTCATATCATAGGATTTGACAGTTATGGACTGTGGACTTGAATTTCATGTAAAGGCTCTTTCTGAGAATTTTCTTCCACACAACAGCAGTAGCAAATGGACTTAGTGGTGACTAATGAAATGCTGATTCTAAGGCACAACTGAATTTTATGAGTAAGCATTTTTTTTTTTTTATTCCTGTCAAAATCCAATAGCAACTGCACAGAATAAAAATGTCTTTTAGTTCTTACTCTCATTGATTCTACCCTATCTTTCAAATACAAAAGTTCAAGGCCAAGAATATTTTTGTGCTTATAGAAATGACTGGATGATCTTGGAGGTCTCTTCCAACCTGATTGATTCTATTCTATTTTCTGTGAGTCCTCTATATAATAACTGAAAATACTAGCTACATGTAAGTAGAAGGCAAGGTACCCCTGTCAGTAGAAACCTGGTTATTTCTGGGTTGAATTAGTTTATTTATACTTCGTTTCAGTTCTGACAGATTGTCGCTGCCATCTGGTTCCCAGAGAACAGCTAGAACAAGCATGGTGAAGTCTGTGCTTAGATTTAATTTATCAGAATTTCATGTCTTACTAGATCTGTTATTGCATAATTTCAGAAGATGTGGAACTTCAATCACACCAAATTTGTTGGACAACAAAACCTAAAGCTAGTGGTGTAAAACCTTAACCAGACAAAAGGGGAAGTGTAGTTTCAGTCTGAAAATAGCTGCCTCTTGGTTCTTTGCTGCTTAAAACACTAGTGAGGATTCAGAAAGAGAAGAACCTCAGAATACCCTTGTTTGGTACTGATTTGGAGTGTAATCCAGGCTGAGTTCTATTTAAAAAGGATCTTCCTTCTTAGGTATTGGGTCCTGATGGATGGTCCTGTGTCCAGAGGGTGCAATCTCAAGTCTCATAGGTTAACCTTGTCAACCCTGCATCTCTTTGAGGTATTGAGGGATGCATCTGTATTTCTATAGAATGATCTTTCAGATGGAAACACTGCCTCAGTCATGAGAGTTTTTCCATGATATTGCTTATTTTGCAGAGATACAAGGTAAGGGAATCTTGCATAAAGTAACTGCATCGCCTCTAGATTTGATCTTTCAGCTTCAATTTACAGATACTTATCTGTGTGTGAATACTCCTTGGTAGGTGCATGCCTTTTCCTATGATCTCCCAGTAGAGCTAGTGTATTCTATTTAAGTTCTCCTTGAAGAGATATTGCTAATATACTTTTTTTAGCTTATCATGGTTCTCTGGGCTTCAGAGAATAATATTTTAATCTGCTGACTTCAGAAATTGGAATATATCATCTCATTTTTGAGCTTTCAACCAGGCAGCTATGCACATGATTAAACTGGTTTGTAATATGTGCTGCAAAACACAAACAAAACTTTAATACTGTTGTATATGTACACTTATCATGTGTATCTGATAGTTAAATTTATTTTTCAGATGGTTCACCTGACATGATTCATGGTGTAGCTACTTCCAGTTTTTCCCTACTGACAGGTCTGGTTTTTGTCTGTGTAGCTCCACGCACACAAAGGATTTGCTGCTCTTTAGATCACATCCTTGAAGGTTTAATACATCAGAGCAGTTTTCTTGTATGTGAAGCTCATCTTCCTCAAAGAACTTTGTTTTCTTACATTGCTTGCCCGATTTCTTCTGAATAAAACTACTGGAAAAGTATGTATCAAGTTAGAATCGGAGCCAAATCACAGCTATGCCTTAGGTCTGTAATATTGTTGAGTATCGGCAGCTTTCTTATTCCAGATTCTGAATGTAGTAAATAGGGAGGTGATTGTTGGTTTGTTTTTACAAAAAAAGATTGAACCTGAGGTATGATCTTGCATATTAAAAGTTTGGATTTTAATCTCTGGATGATGAAAGATTGAGTAGTCTGTTCAAAAGTGATATGGGGATAAACACAGGTTACACAATTCAGAGAGCATTTTAAATTGCGTTTTCTGTTCTTCATGATTCTTGTGACAGTTCAGTGCCAGATTATCAGTTTTTTATATTGAAGTTCCACAGTTTTGTTAGCACTTAGTTTGTCTGAGCTATATTTGAATTCCATGTTCAGTGTCAGAAGCACAATTACTTTGTAGTTTAATGACTTTAAATGTATTTTGTAATCACAGTACCAGCATCGTGACTCAGTGTTCCTAGAAAATGCTTACCTAGGATCTAATTTCTTGTTTATTTGTTTTTGTTTTTCAATTACTGAGACCAATATCCTGTGTTTGTCTTTTATAAAAGGATGGATTTACAGTAAAAGATTCAGGCAGTTGAGAATATGCTATATTTAATCCAAAATCAGTTATACTCAATATTGAGAAAGCTGATACTAGGAAAGTAGAAGATACCTTGTCTCTGTGATGGAATGCATCTTTTGGCAGGAGAAACGTTTTGGGTATAGATTAATCTTGAGGAATTACTGCAGCCTTTGTATTTCTGAACAGTTGTCATTGGTTTGTCGTGTGATTGAGTACTGTGTCCATTGTGGCCCCTCAATTTAGGAAAGGTGTTGTGATGTTCAGATGTGTCTAGAGAAGGGTAAAAAGGCTGGTGAGAGGTCTGGAGCGCAAGCCCTATGGGGAGCACCTGAGAGAGCTGAGTTGTTCTACCTGAAGAAGAGAAGGCTCAGGGGAGACCTTATTGCTCTTTACAACTACCTGAAAGGAGGTTGTAGCCAAGTGGTGATTGATCTCTTGTCCCACGCAATCAGTGACAGAACAAGAGGACACAGTCTAAAGCTGCACCAGGACAGGTTTAGGCTGGATGTTAAGAAAAAAAATGCTTCACATAAAGAGTGATTTGCCACTGGAATGGGCTGCCCAGGGAGGTGGTGGAGTCACCATGCCTGGAAGTATTTAAAAAAAAAAGACTAGATGTGGAACTTAGTGCCATGGTTTAGTTGATTAGATGGTGTTGGGTAATAGGTTGAACTTAATCATCTTGAAGGTCTTATCTGACCTNCCTTCTCCTCTCCAGGCTGAAGAGCCCCAACTCTCTCAGCCTGTCCTCATAGCAGAGGTGCTCCAGCCCTCTGATCATCTTCGTGGCTCTCTCATCTCGTGATGTAGTTGCAAAGGCTTGGGGAGGTATGGTGTTCAGCAAAACTGAAAAACACCAGTATTGTTTTATATGGAAAGAGACACCACACTGTGTACATTTATTGCTTAGTATAAATGTTACTGGCAAATGAAGTGGTTATATGCACAAATTATGATGAACTGTCTTAACTCTGTTTGCTCTCTTTGCAGGCTGCAGACTTGAGTAAACCAATAGACAAAAGGATATACAAAGGAACACAGCCTACATGCCATGACTTCAATCACTTAACAGCAACAGCAGAAAGTGTGTCTCTTCTAGTGGGCTTCTCTGCAGGCCAGGTCCAACTTATAGACCCGATTAAAAAAGAAACTAGCAAATTATTTAATGAGGAAGTAAGTAGAAATCTTAACATTGTTGCATGCAATGTACTTGTGATACTAACAATTCTAGTTTCTCACAGTATTGTAGACGGTTCCATTTGCCTACATAGCTTATCGCTCAGTCACTACCTTTGTTTTTCAGCTGTTCCGTTGGCTTGGAATACCTACACAAAAATGCTATTCATGAAGGATTTTTTTGAAGCTTAACATTAAAAAATAAGACTTCAAGTAATATTGCAACTAAAGTTAATGTTAGTTAACTGATGGAAAAAAAGGGCTTACAAATGTTGCTGCATATGCTCTCCAGTCAGTTGTTTCTGAGGCTTCTGGTTCCAGTGGAAGGAGAAAACATTTAAGGCCCTATTTAAGTCAAGGTGTTACAGCAGAAACTGTCTGTATCAAGGATCTCTAAAGGCATACTTGGGGAAGACTAGGATATCAAGGTGAATACTGCACAGAAGAAGCTACAGGCTTGTGAGGTCTTGGCATTGTGGTATTCCCAAGTAAAACTCTCCATCTGCTTTTCTGTTGCTATGCAATAAGGAAAGATAGAAGGGGCTACTATGGGGGAGACTAATGCTGAGTTACAAGAACACTAGCTCTGATCATCTGCTAGTATTGGCATTTTTTGAAGTCTGAAGTATCTGGATGCTTATTCTTGCAGTGAAAGACAACTGGTAATTTGTACAACTTTCTACAGCATCTTCTGCAGAGGATAACCTATAGGAATTTGCATCATTATAGGGAGGAGGATAGGGGGTATGAGGAGTTTTGTTTTGTTTGGTGTTGGTTTTTTTTTGGTTTTGTTTTTTTTTTTTTTTCTTTTTGTCTCTTAATCCAGCTGCAGGTGAATAGTTGTGGGGGGAGAAGGGTAACAGCAAAGACCTTTGCAGATGAAGTTAAGCCTTGCTTAGCTTTCAAACTGATCAACTGTATATTTCCCACCTCAGAGAGATGTATTGCCTTGTTCTGTCTTCGTGCAAAGAGTGAAGTATTGTTGTCAACGGGGGTGTTTTATAATTAGAACCATCTAATTCTTCCTCAGCTTTCTAAAAGTAGCTGATCAGAAGAGGGGTATATTTCTTCATACTTAGCCTTTTCCCACCTGCTCTGTCTCTCTGCTTATGATCAGGGGAAACTCTTGCATGGAGTACTCTGTTAGAAATGACCATAGAAGTAGTAGAAATGTTCATTTTGGAATTGTCTAACACATTTACCTCTGCAGCCTTTCCCCATTGACAAAAAAACCAAAACAGCCTTAATGTCAACAAGTTACTTGTGGAAGTACAGCTCTGGTTTAATTTTCTATAATAATAGTATCAGGATTACCAATGGCAGCCAGCAGAAAGATTATAGCTGGAGTTTCATGTCATAGAGCAGTGTCTGCTCTTGTAACTGAACTAGTTACTTCTGCTGAAGTGCATTGGACCTTTATGTAAGTATGTTTGCATGCCTTGACATTACACTTTCTAGTGTCTACAGCATAAAGCTCCATAGCAGGCTGAATAGTTCTTGTGGTAGTCCCTAGGAGATGGAAGCACTGAAGCCACTTCCATTTGACAGTGTTTTTCTCTGTGCTGTAAGCAGCATTCCTTCACTGCAGTGAAGCTGTAATGTGTTAACACAGCTCTAAGACAGAAGTGTGGGAAAGTACTGCACAAACTCTGGGTTGTCAGGATAGCACTTAATCACATGTGATATGTGAAATAACTTTACCTGTTACAACACAGAAGATTGTGTTGAACATAATGTAAAAGTCTTAAGAATGACAAGTTAGACTGCATTCCTTTAAAAAAAAAATCTATTGCTATAGAAGACAATAGGGAGTTGTAAGGCTGAGACAAGTGATTCTATGTAGTTTGTACCTGCCTGCCTAAATCGATGTCTGTCAGCAGTGGTATTCCTTCTAGCTGTGTCATTATTAAACTAGTGATATTTTCTTATTTCCCAAACCAGCCAAGTATACCTAACAGATTCATTGTTTCCAGGTGGTAATTAGTTATTCTTAAACTAGCCAATTGAATAGTTTCTTTTTCTTTTTTTTTTGTTATTTTTAAAAATTTAAACTAAAGCCTTAAGCTGCCTTTTTTAAAACCTTTCCCTGATAAACCTTTTTCTACCTGTGCTGCAAAGCTTTTTTGTCAGACTGTGTATATTTCATGACTGCATCTTTTTTTTCACTACTTTGTGGCCTATGCCTATAATTTTGTCCCTTGAAGTTTATTCAAAATGTGGCTGTCAAGATAATCTTGGCTTGTCTTTTTCACTTGTGGCGAAGTTCCTTCATATGCTGTTCTTTCACCAAACTGAACAAACACAACACTTTATTCCGGCTGCTCTGCTGATTTGCTTGATACTCGGTTCATTCTTGTAATGCATTTGCCACTCATACTGACTTCAGACTTTGTTTTGTTGTCTGACCCCACCTGAAAGCTTTTCAAACTTCAGAGTTATGTCTTCCTGAATTTAAAGCTCTGCTGGTTCAGTAGGGGATGAACTGTAGTTACTTGGTCCATATCTTAAAAGTCTCTCTACATCTTTTCCTCTGAGCTAATCTGTTCTTATTGCAGATTGCAATCTTCTGTTCATAGCATCCTTGAAGTAAAGATCAGCTTTGCAGGATTTTTGTGCAGTATTTAAGATCATGTAGCCCAACATAATGATCAGCTTAAATTGCCCTTTTTTGTATAATACTTGAGCAACTTTTCCTACTGGATAAGAGATTGTATGTCAGTTAGAACTGCTTTAATAGAGGAGAGCAAGAAGTTTTGCTTTGTTTCCATATTCACAGTAGTTTCATAATGAGTATTGCCTGTAGCAAGCAGCTGGACCCATGTTCCCTATCCATATTTTCATGGTGTATACCAGGTAACTTTCATCATTGCTGAGATATCAAAGAACAAATGCATGCTGTTTAAAATACCACAGTCGAAGCTAAGAGTATGTTAAAGCTACAGCATTTGAGGAAGAATTCTGTACTGTGTTTGGCTGAGCTGGAGTTAATTCTCCCTAGGGATGTGCAGGGTATTGATAACACACCAGTGTTTTGGCTGCTGCTGAGCCAAGCACCAAGGCTGTATATTTCCAGTATTTCCCCCCCAGCAGCGGACTGAGGGAGGAGCAACATCTTGGGAGGGGACCCAAACTGACCAAAGGTGTAACCCATACCATATAGTGCCATCTCAGAGATAAAAGCTAAGTGAAAGAAGGAAGTGCAGGGACATTCCTTCATAGCATCTGTCCTCCAGAGCAACCGCTATGTGTGTTGAAGCCCTGCTTTTTTGGGGGTGACCTAACGTTGTCTGCTGATGGGAAGCAGAGAATAAGATCTTTGTTTACTCTTGCCTTCCCTTGTGGCCTTTGCTTTTCTTTTCCTCTTATTAAATTGCTTCTGCCTTGACTCGCAGGTCTTCGGTTATTTTCCCTCTTCCCTGTCCATCTAAGAAGGAGAGTGATAGAATGGCTTTGGTGTGCATCTGGCTCCTATCCAGGTTAAATCACCACAAGTTGATAGATGAAGTTACATCTCTCGGCTCTCAAGTACAAAATGGCCAATTTAACCAATGAGAAATTACAGAGATTCCTGCTCTTACACTGGGGTTGACAGCAGCAAAAATATGATCTAGAATAACCAGATGCTGCTTTCCAGTGATAGTTGCAGGTACAAAAATGGGTAACAGTTGATCCATTAGTTTGGGGATTTTATTTGCAATGAACAGCATACAAGGTTTTTTCTTCTTATCCCAGATTTTTGTACCCTAGTCTGGTTCTTTGTATTTCCATTCTTGTGTTTTGTGTAGTTCAGATCTTCTTTCAGCCTGTAATCGATCTATGCCAAATAGAAATATTGATTGTGCATGTAGAGAATTGTCTCCAAGTTGCAGTTGAGTGATGCCATGACTGACTTGGTAAGTTTTAGAAGTCCATCAGAACTATACTAGTCAAACTTTGTCTCTCAGTTCATACAGCATTGAAGGAATGTTTGTTTAATGTTTTCAGCAACAGGCTCTATTAAAACTTTTTTTTTTTAAAGGAAATGTCTTAATCAGGTGGCAATGGAGAGTATTGACAGGTCCTTGGCTAATGAATGAAAAGGGGAGGGGATTCCAAGGTTGAGAGTATGTGGGGCCTTCTGAATTCACTGAACTATGTGCACTTAACTATGGACTTTGCAGTCATATGAAAGCAGGGTCACACTGTAGCTTTTGCCCCCTGAATCAGTAAAACCTGGTAGAGGCTCCTAAAGCCTCTTTTTCTCACTATTTTTTTTTTAAAGAGAATGGATTTTAATTGTGTTTTCAGATAAATCTAAGTCAAAGCTTATTGTTACTGATTTGTAGCCTTGTTTGCTATATAGCACAAATAAGTAACTGCCTTTTGTCCCTTTAGCTTATTCTGTGTTTTCTTGTTTCATTTTCATGCTCTTCAATCTACACAGCAAAAAGTAAAACTAAGAGCACTGCCTTCAGATTCTTAAAAACGGATTGGTTTGATTGAAGTATGTTCTTTGTGGAATGTGACTGGACCATAATGATAACTTTTGGTAGCACTTTGTCTAAAAAAGTAACTTCCTATTTACTGCCTGATAAGCTGATAAGTTTTTGCAGACACAGTAATGTAGCTGCTTTCTAGAAAGTTGAGTTCACTTTGCTTGTCAAGTATTGTTTCCCATCCCCCCAGAAAGCTTAGATCATTAAAACTTTAATTTTCAGTTAACCGTTAATCATGAAAACTTTAATTTTCAGACTTTCTGATATGTATCTTCTTTGTTTTTCACAGAGACTAATAGACAAGTCCAGAGTAACCTGTGTAAAATGGGTACCAGGTTCGGAAAGCCTTTTCCTAGTAGCTCATTCCAGTGGCAATATGTACTTGTATAACGTGGAGCACACTTGTGGTACCACAGCCCCGCACTACCAGCTACTTAAACAAGGAGAAAGTTTTGCAGTTCACACTTGCAAGAGTAAATCCACAAGAAACCCTCTGCTTAAATGGACAGTAGGGGAGGGTGCCCTGAATGAATTTGCCTTTTCCCCTGACGGGAAGTTCTTGGCATGTGTGAGCCAGGATGGTTTTCTTCGTGTATTTAACTTTGATTCAGTGGAATTGCATGGTACAATGAAAAGCTACTTTGGAGGACTGCTGTGTGTGTGTTGGAGTCCTGATGGGAAATACATAGTGACAGGTGGAGAGGATGACTTGGTAACAGTTTGGTCTTTCGTGGACTGTCGAGTAATAGCGAGAGGCCATGGACATAAATCGTGGGTCAGTGTTGTTGCATTTGATCCGTACACCACTAGCGTAGAAGAGAGTGACCCAATGGAATTTAGCGGAAGTGATGAGGATTTCCAAGACCTTCATTTTGGCAGAGATCGAGCAAACAGTACGCAATCTAGGCTATCCAAAAGGAACTCTACAGACAGTCGTCCAGTAAGTGTTACTTATAGATTTGGTTCGGTAGGCCAGGACACGCAGCTCTGTTTGTGGGATCTTACAGAAGATATCCTTTTCCCCCACCAACCTCTCTCAAGAGCAAGGACACATACAAATGTCATGAATGCCACAAGTCCACCTGCTGGAAGTGGTGGAACTAACCCAGGAAGTAATGGAAACAGTATCACAACACCTGGAAACTCTGTACCCCCTCCTCTTCCACGGTCAAACAGCCTTCCACACTCTGCAGTCTCAAATGCTGGCAGTAAAAGCAGTGTCATGGATGGTGCCATTGCTTCTGGCGTTAGTAAATTTGCAACCTTATCGCTACACGATCGGAAGGAAAGACACCATGAAAAAGATCACAAGAGAAATCATAGCATGGGACATATATCTAGCAAGAGCAGTGACAAACTGAACCTAGTTACTAAAACCAAAACGGACCCAGCTAAAACTTTGGGAACACCTCTCTGTCCCCGAATGGAAGATGTTCCTTTGTTAGAGCCTCTTATCTGTAAAAAGATAGCACATGAAAGACTGACTGTGTTAATTTTTCTTGAAGACTGTATAGTCACTGCTTGTCAGGAGGGATTTATTTGCACATGGGCAAGGCCTGGTAAAGTGGTAAGTTTTAATCCTTAATGCTGCATCAAAGAACTAGAACTCTGAATAGGTAGTTTTCTTGAAATATAAATGAATGTTGAATATAAAATTTCTTTATGCTTAATGTAAAAAAAAAATAAAACTCCTCAGAGCCATACTTTTGGATACTGCATGCCATATTTCTGAATGATTTGAAGTGTCTTGGATACAATTACTACGTATAGTTGCCTTCCAGCAGAAGAAATAAATACTGTGCATCTGAACTATTGATCAGTGTTCTTATACTTAAACATAACCACAATATGGTGAAAGCTATTTATGTAAAAAATGGAACTTAAAACCTGTAAATCACTAAAATAATTATAAACCTTCTAATGTTTTATACAAAAAAATAGCACTCCCTGTGAGCGTAGCTTATGGAAAGCTGCTGCTTTTCAGTCTAATGAGAAAAGTGAGCCTCTGAAAAAAATGAAATCCAAAGTGTTTATTTTCTCCATACTTTTTTGTGATGGCCTGCGTTAATGTAAAACCACTTCTTACTGAAACGTCAGCCATTTTAGACACAGATTTGTGAGCCCTTTACTAACTGTGGTTTATGCTCTTGAAATTGTGAATCACTAATATCAAGGAAATCTTAATTTTAGCCAGGTCTTGATTTATGTATTTAAGTTAGGGAAAATCATGCAAGCTTTCTCTAGTAACTAGTTTCACTGTTACGTTACTGTCAGTTTAGTTAGGCAATTTGATCACAACAAGCTTGTGCTTTTTGATGGCACCTGGTCTATTGATTGAACCTTCATTAAAATATATTACTAGCTTTAACTCTTGTTGTGAAGAACACAGATAAAACTTTATTTTCCTTCTGTCCAATGTATAGCAAGCAAAATTCTGAATGAAGCTTAATGTGGTGATTATTTTACTAAAAAGTACTTTGTGCTACTATAGCTTTGTTTGCAAGCAACCTTTTAAAGGAATACAGCTGTGAAAACATGATTAGAGCTGACCTAGCAAGAAGGGCCACTGTTTTGGTGAAAATTTCTGAAAGGGCATGGAGGCCATCAGCTGAAGAAAAATAATTGGGTAGTACTGGAATATTGCCACATTGGACAATGTAAATGAAAATCTCATGTTTGTTAGTTTTAACCATTTGGTTCACAAATCTGAGTTTTGAAGTGGAGATACTGTATATATTTATATGCCACATCCTCCTCACTGTAAACTTCTAAGTAAAACTCAGTTTTGTATAATATTAAGTTTCTTTGAGATAGAATCAAATTTCACAGCATAGGTATATGTAAGGAGCTATGTCCGCTCTGCATCTTAATGCATATTTTTGAAGGCTGAATCTAAAACTAAAAATGCTAACCCCTGTTCTGGGAAGAAGGGAAGAGGGTGTTACCCAAAAGTATTTTTCTACTCAAGAAATACAGATACAGCATTAATTAAAAAAAAAAAATATTAATATTTAAAGCAAAGGAACACCCCCTCCTCAAAACATTAAACTATTAAAATGTCCGTCCTAAAATGAAATACTAAAGCAATTTTCGCTTTGACTCAGTACAATTCGTGTGTCTTACGAATTAACTTTTATACTCATACAGCAGTGCCTCAGATTTCTGTTGTTATCTATATTTTATTGTTGTTCTAAAAATCCTGTAGGTACTGCTTAAACGCTACACTGTTAAATTTATTTTCAGTGGCTGAGGTGGGTTTTGTTAGACTGGGTGTAACGTAAATATTTCTGTGTATTGACTTTGATTTGGAATATGACATTTCAAATATTTCAGAGATAAAGTATGCAGTACCAAAAATCAGGATTTATGTATTGGCCAATATGGAAAACTTTAATTACAGGTAAGTAATTTTCATGCTGAAGTTATCACTTTCAAATTAATATATTGCACACTAATGTAAATGCCATATTGTTTAGGAAGTATTTACTTAGACATTTTCAAATGACTTTGTTTCTTCTGTTTCACTTGCATTTCTAGTGAGCTCACTCTACTGGTAAAACCTAAATTTTGATGGCATGTTTACAGGGCTTTGGTAGGGAAATATTTGTGCCAGAAGGACGTTGAGAGCATCCTTTTTGTTTATAGGAAAGCACTTAATTTTATTTAATGAAAATTGTCAAAGTATAAAACACTCATGGTAATGTCTTTCTTACTGGGTTATATACCATTCATTTCTGTTTTGCCAGCTGTTGTATCCTAGGCTATCTCGTTACTCTGGGGTTTAAAGCTGCTATTTCTAGTCTTCCTTTTGAAATATGGGTCCCCAAGTGATCTTAAAACTCCGTCACTTTTTTTCTCTGCCAACTCTAGAGTGAAAGCCTCTGAATCTTGCTGCTTCTTCCATCATTGCCTCAAAAGGCCTTCATTAAATTCATGCTACTGCCAGCCTAAGGAAAGAATTGGATGGAAAACTGAAGCAGGCTTGCAGTGTCTAACACAATTTCCACTGAGCCAGTGCTCCTTTCCCTCTCATTTTTAATAGTCATCAAAAGATGCTCTGGATAATTGGACACTGTGTGACAGGTTCTCTTCATTTTTCTGTTTGGGCTGGTGCTGCCCTTAGTGAAAAATAATCCAGAGGTGTCTCTTCAGCCGTGATCCTTATGATAGCTGATAGGCTGCACAGTGCTCGCAGAGTGTCCTGACTGTTCATGAACTCTCCAAATTACTGCTTCGGTGTATCATCATACCTTGAGCTTCCTCACTGGATATACCGTTCTTGCATTGCACTTCCAGAACTGCTATACTAATTCCCAGTCAGCCTGAGGTGAAGTGAATGTCAAAATCCAATTAAAACCAAGTTGAACGAGGCTCAGGGTTCATTAGTTTCAATTTTTCACTCTTGTTTTTTGTTTATCTGTTTCTGTGGAAGAAGGTTCATGGCAGTGAAAAAAATAAGTTGCCTTAACAAGAGTATGAACTTTCTTCTCCATGTGGTGACAATTAGCTATTGCCTCTCCTTGCTATCATTCCCAGGCCCTGAGGGGTAACCTAAACGGGATCATAGATCTGTTGTGTTAATCTGAAAATACAGGAAAATAATTTTAGGGGAAAACAAGGTAGACTTCATGTGCTACCTTTATGGCTACTTCAAACTGAATTACAGGACCTGCAGAAGCAATTCCAAAAAAACCCAAAACCAACCTACAAACCCCAACAACAGCCCCCCTCAAAAAACCAAAGTGGTACCTGGATATGCAAAAAAGGTTTTCTCTGAACTTAGTGGAAAGAGGAACTGTCTACGTGATTTCTGTGTCTGACTTCAGAATTAAGTATTCACCTTCTCGTACAGCGACTCCATTTTACCTACATTGAAGTTGCTGATCAGTGGTTTCCTTTGTAAGAAAGCTCAAGGTAAGATTGGCTAGAAGTATGAAGAGGTGAAATGGCAGTGTATAACCTAGCAAGATAAACATGCTACCATTTTGTAAAACAAATGCACATGAAATTTATTTATTTGACTTACTGTACAGGAAAACTTAGATTTAAATTATAACATCCTTGAATTTTCTAGTTAACTACAATTGTAGTACAGTATCATGTTTTAGTATGGCTTCTGTTGTAGTGAAAGTACTTAAACATTCATGTACTATATTTGAGTGAGATGAGCAGCTATACATACTAATTCTTCCTCAATGGAAAGGAGCATTTCATCATTACAATTGAAGTTCAATTGCTGGTATTTAAGTACTATCAAATAGATTTCTTTCGACGTGATACGGTATCTGTATAAACTTCAGGGATGATTATAGTAAAACTGAAACACAGCTATATGACTTCAGGTTACCATGCTAAAATTTGAAGCTTTCTGTAATGTGCATAATAGCAAAGTTGCACAGAGCATCCCCGCGTTATCAGGGTGAACTTAAACCTAGTACACTGGTGTGATATTTATAGCAAGGTATGTGTGCCTGCGTGCGTGTGTGAGGAGGTGTGACTAGTGGCTCCAGTAAAGCCAGGAGAGATCATAACCCTGTTAAAGGCTTTATGATGAGGATGTCTGGATTAGGAAATAACATGACTTTTACTAAACACTTCTTAGAAAACCCATGTTCTGAATTATCACCTCTTAAAATTTGATTATGTACTTGGAATGACTGTGTATGTCTGCCCCTTTAACAACGTAAAGCTACTAAATTAATATTTAAAATGCTGGCCTGCTTATGTTACGGTAATAAAATTTGTGTCAGTTCATTTACTGTCAATTTACATGTAAAGGTTAAATATTTTTTTTCCTGCATTTTATGAATTCTGTATACTGGAGTTTGTTAAAGATTGACATGTTAGGTGATACTGTACAAAATTGTATTGACTACCTTTAGTGAAAAACAAAAGTAAAATTCATATGTATTTCCTTTTTACACTTCCATCTAATTTCTTGACAACTTGAATAAATTTCATAGAGCCTTTCTAACATGAACTATTGTTAATTTAACTGTTGCAATAATTAAGCTTTAAGAAGTATTGTTGGTATATTTATAATTTTAAGAAGATCATGTTTGTTTCATACTGCTTAATTTTTAGCTGTTGTCACTGTTACAGCTGAAGAACTTTACTAAATACTTGACATTACAAAATAACTTGCTGGGGTTGTCCTCTGTATACTGATGTTAAATAAAAATGTGTGATTGAACTGTAAATGTAGATAACTTTCAATAGTCCTTTCCACATTTTGAGTTTTAATTTATCTTGCAGTCCTTAGGTGGTCTTATGCTATCATACTGTGCTGAGCAAATGGCCACAATGACAGCTATTAGCTTGCCTTATTTTAAAGTAAGAAGTTGATTGCATCGTGTAACCTGCTTTAAGTAAATGTGTCACTTCATCTCAAGACGATGCATATGTTTTGATCTTCAAATCTTGCTGATATGGTCATGTCTCATGGTACTTTTTTTAGGACTAGAGTAGTATGAAACAGAATGCTTATCAAACCACTTATACTCAGATTCAGTAAACGTGGACACAAATGTATGCTCTGCTTACCTATCAGATTGGAGCTGGGGCAGAGCATTGTTCTTTCTAGGACTCTTCAGGAGCTCTTTCCTCTGTGGACTCTGGTGCAAGGTATTTTCTTTATTCCAGTTTTAGATCTGAAGAATGCTGAATTTATAGCCCTGAGTACATGGCTGACTCAGGATTCAATCATTTTCTGTTTAGAAAACTTGTGGCTAGTCTAGAACTCAACTCTTCTGCACTAAAACTAAAATAGTGCAAACCTCTGACAGCAAAATTTCTTGGAACCCATTTAGGCAAAAACGTTAAGACACCACCCTCTCTTCTTGCACTAGGGATTGTGTCACCCTTGCAGCTCTAGTTCTGTGTTAACTGATGCAGAGGCCAAGCAACTGATACTTACTAAGGCTTTTCAAATGCACTTCAGGGAAATGTCAGTGAAAAAGGCAGATACTAGGAC
Source organism: Tricholaema leucomelas (assembly GCA_013400475.1). NCBI lineage: Eukaryota > Metazoa > Chordata > Aves > Piciformes > Lybiidae > Tricholaema lacrymosa > Tricholaema leucomelas. The sequence continues at coordinate 626,232 of WAAF01004059.1, read as the reverse complement.
TATTTGTCTCCTAGCTTTAGTCTACATGTTTCTTATGTGAACTTGAGAACTTTCTGGTGAACTTCAGAAGGTATTGATTGACCACTATGATGGACTACATATTTGCATATTTAAGAACTGGTGCAAATGGAGGAACAAAATTAAATCCATCCTGAAAGTTCTGGGAACATCCTGTCACATTAAATGATGCAAAAACTAGTAGGTCAGACCGGTGTTCTCAATAGTCAGTGTGAGCATGAAACAAAACTAACATCCGTAAGTTCTGTGGTCAAAAGATGTCTTAGAACATGGAAGAGTTATCTTGCCAGTCTTCAGTTAATGTTGTAGAAACTTCTCAGCGAAATAACTTGCCTTGTCACATTGCTTTCTGGTTTTTGAAGTTGGATTTTAGGTAGATGCTGATCATCCTCATCAAACTCATTACGCTCATTTCATCTCTCGCTTAAGACCATACTTATTTTACAACTATCTCAAGTGTGGTTGCCTTAAGTCATATGCTTTCACCTGAGGTTTTGCCTGGTTTATCTTATTTTCTAAGCTGAAAATTTTAAACTCTACTGATTTCTGAGGAAGTTAGAAAACTGTTTCTAAGCATGCAGGCTCTTACTACCTAAAGAAAGCTTAAGGGAGGTGGTGGAGTCACCCTCCCTGGAGGTCTTCAAGAAAAGACTGGATGAGACACTTAATGCCATGGTCTAGTTGACTGGATAGGGCTGGGTGCTAGGTTGGACTGGATGATCTTGGAGGTCTTTTCCAACCTGGTTGATTCTATGATTCTACTTGAGCCATACCAGGTTTCTGCTGTCAAAAGCCTTTCCTGCTTTTTGCAACACACAAACAGTTGCATCTTCTATTCTTCTTTTCTCGAACGTGTATCTTCCATTTGCCTATTGTTTGCTAGTCTTGAAGTAATCTTGCTCAGTACCACTAGACCGCCTTTGTTAGTCTTATACTGGTTTTCTGATAGCTTTGACTTTACTCATCGTCAGTGAAAATTAAAAAATGGTCATAGACCTTTGCTAGAAGGTGAAGAACTCCTTTAGGTACACAGAAGCTGCATGTGAAAACTCCTGGATGCATTTACAATATTTGGTGTCAAATGGTTTAAGCATTCATAGTTCTCTGTAGCATGATTAGAACAAAGGGGGGAAAAAAGTTCAAATGGAAGTCAGAGAATACACGTAAAGTGTTTAGTGAACACATAGACTGTGTCAGGATAGGTGTCAGATTTATTATACCCTCTAAATCCCATAAAAAATCTTTATGTTAAGTCAGTGTTCAGCATGTGCTTCCTTGAACATTCTCAGTTAATTAATTTTATGACTCTATTAGGAATGTTCTGATTTAATAAGTGTATCCAGTTCAGAGATACATGTTAATGCTGATTCATTTAGATAAGAAACTGTCATGCAAATCTTTAAGTCAGCTCAGCTGATTTGACTACAGAATTTTAAACAAATATAAAAGACCTCATTCTGTTTTGACATATTCTTTTTGCACAAACATTGGACCATAGGCACTTTTGTCAAGCAGAGGTCTCAGTCTGGACTCCTCCTTCCAATTCCTGGAGGAATATCACAGTTCTGGACAAGAACAAACTACCTGTGGAATATTCTTTGAATAACCGATCCCCGTTATTTTGTATACTGGCAAAAGCAGAAAGGGTTTATCAAGTAAATGCCATGGGTATTTGTTAATTCAGCCTTTTGGGGTTAATTGGCTTAATTGCATTGATGATACAGCTTTTACTTTTTTTCTTACATTGGTTGGTTGTTACACTGGAGACTTGGCTTTCTTTTGTCTGCCTTTCAGTTTGAAAGGGGAAAGCAGGAAAGCCATGCAGAATTCTGACACCTGGCGAGTTACTTAGCTGAGCTCTTGTCCCAGGTGAAAGCTGAGTATGCCAAGAGCAGGTTGAAGTAGCACAGAGACATTAACTTCTCATGTCCTGCTCATGTCTCCAAACTTGTATTTTATTACCTAGATTAGGCCAAAAACCCCAACACCAAAACCCAAACACCCCCCACGATCTCATGGACTGTGGGGAGGGTAGGACAACTGGTTTTCATACTGTTGCAGGTCTTCCAAACAGACCACAGCTATGAGTGCCATGAACCTCGTGTGGAAATTACCCTATTGATTGCATTTCTTACAGCTTTCCGCTCCTACCCGTGCAAGCCTACTTTTACCAAATAGGCAAAGTTCTGTTTGTTGCAGGAAATCAGTGAGTACATAAACATAGAACAGCCCTAGCAACTACAGCTGAAAGTCTGTATTCAATGTTCTGACACTGCTAATTGATGTAATAAAACCAATGCCATTCTCTACAAAGTACATTTCAGCTGTGCAGCATTCCATTAAGATGGCAAATGATGTAGCATCTCCTTGGAGGACCCACTTCTGAGATTGCAATGAAAATTGCTTTATCACATTCTTGACCTGGGTCTCATAACTGTTGTATTTCCTACCCCCTGCTAGACCCACATGCTGACAAAAATAATACTGCTAATAAAAGACTACATTTACTTTCAAAACTTTTTCTGCTGCTTGCTTAGCACGATCTGTTGCTCAGCTTTAAGCTGATGCACTGCGCAGCAAAGCTGCAGTTGTTGAATCTCAATTATTCTGTTTTCTGTCACGGCTGTTAAACTGCAGCTTTGCTGTTGTGCTAACAACTTACTGCAGCTTTTGTGCCCTCTTTTACCACCTGGCTGGCTACACTGGGTGGTTTCATCACAGAAAGCACTGCAGTTCAATTTCTTTATTCTTTCTTTATAGGTAGGAGCTTCCTATACTTTTTTCATAACCGTATCCATATATTATTCCCAGAGAATGCAGTTCCAAACATTCTAGTCCCCCACCCTTTGTATTACAGGCCAGACTCTTACATGGTAACCTGTGTCAAAATGTAACATATTTTTTGGAGCCCTCACCTGTTTTTCTGGTATGGATTTCTAAAGTTTCTTGTTACACCTAAGATAACTGCTCTTGTTTGAAAAGCTCCGGTATAGTAATGGCAAAATTCTGCAATCTCTTCTTGTTACTCAGGATCCACTGAGTACATTCACTGCTTTGGTAAAATTTCTGTGCCTAGAAAACAGATTCTTAGTCTTGCTTTTCTTGGATGTACACCTGAAGTCTAAGATGTCCTTCGAAATTAAGTGCTTGGAAGAACTCTCAACGTCTTGGATCTGCCAGAGAAGTGAAGTTCTGAAATGGCCAACATTCTTGCCTGGCAGTATCAGGCAGTACTTGCAATGTTCTTGAAGTGTCTGTCTGCAGTAGCACGATGGTACTGATCTTGTGATTCTTTCCACTTTGGTTTTCCTCCAGCTTGCCTGCTTGGAGAATTGAGAGCCAGGACTGAAACATAAGGAGTTCCTAGTAATCTTGGTCAGAGCTTTAAAGCAGGGAGATGAAACCAGGGCTGAGTGATGACTCCTTAGTCTTGGAACTTGAATTACAGAGTGTCTGGTATTTTGCAGGGAGCAAGGCTCCACACTGAATTTCAGTAGATGCCACCTATTTCTGGAGAAGTTGTAGGAAAATTATTTTCATTCTGTCTCCCAAAGCTTGGTTGCATTACAGTGTAAATCTAGTAGAAGAGCACTCATTTCTCATCTAGCATGATCACAAGGACTCAGTATTATGCACTTTTTATGTGCTTATAAAGCATGTATTTGCATATTAACAGTTTCGGTCACTGAAAAGAATACCTTTTGTATACTTTTTCCAACATATGTGGAAGTTGCTTAGTGGAGGTAATCTTCCAGCAAGAAAGACTTGCCTGTTGCTGCTGTATTTAGTGGTCTTCTGAAGAATACTTTGGTAATGAATTATAGAGTTCTGATTCATCTTCATCACTTTCAAACAAAACTTTCTTGACAAAAATTCTCAGAAGTGCTTTAGTAGCTTGTTTGCTCTAATATTCTGCCTTTTTTCACCATCAATTCCTTAACTAGTAACTAAGAAACTTTTTTTACTCTCTTCTCTTGAACTTTGCAGTATCTTGGCACATCCTGAATGTCAAACAAGTTTAAAGACTAACCTGCTTCAGTCTACCTCAACAGCCTTTGAACAGATACCCATTAGACAAACAAGTGAAAATAAAGACGTGTCCTGGTTCCCACAGGTGTGATCTGTGGAGGGCACCATATTAAGTGTTGCATGCTTCAGTGTAGTGGTGCAGTATAAACTGTGTGCAGGTGTATGTGCACATACATGCACGCACACATGGTCTGCTATGCATCCTACAAATGTCTCCAAATTCATCGTGTCTCCAAACTGGTAAACTAGAAGTGTTTCAAAAGATGGACTGTTGTTTCAGCAGGAGCTTGATGACTTGAATCCAGCCAGTCCAGCCCTCCTTCCACCTCTTCACCCTATGGGCAGGGTTTTCTTCCATCAGTCATAACTTTTCAGTTCTTGGCTCCAAATGAGAAAGAGCTCCTGTAGGTTCTGAAAATGTGGCCTGATTCTACACTGTGTGTTAATTGCTGCATGAGCTTGTCTAGTTTGGTGGATCTGAGTCACAGGATCTTAATTTTGAGGTAAGAACCTAAGCTGGTAGCTGTTTAATTGCTAAAGTGCATTTATCATGCCTTATGTAGTAAGGAGTTGCACGGTGATACTCATTGATGTGCTTCCAGCTTGTCACTGTGCTCTGAGCCTGCTGGCACTTACTGTAATCTAAATAATGACCTTGCAAGAAGACTAAATTGTATTTTGATATTATGCTTTCCTTAAGTCAGTCTGGGGTTACTTTTATGTGAATGATCAAAAAAGGGACTACTCTACATGAATCTGAACTGAAATCTGCCCACCCAGATCTGTCCCTAAGGTAGAGCTGCCTTAACCCAGAGCAGCAGCCTCTGCCTAGTGAGGGGCACGGCCCAGCTGTGAGATGTTGTCTAAAATGAAGTCAGTCTAACTTTTTTTGAGTGACCATGTAGGTAAACGAGCCCGTAGAAAGTTTTCCTGAATGCAAGCTTAAACTGTAATGGAAAATCTTCAGAGAGATCTTGTGCAGTGTTTCATCCTCTTTTTAAATTACCCAAACAATTATTTGGTTACATAATCTATTTTTCTTTACAACCTTGTAATATTCAGTAGCATAAGAGATTGAGCATTTCCCTGTATCAGGATAGGTGTAAAACTTGTTGATGCTGGAGTAGGTTTGTTTGTTGCTACCCTAACAAAATGCTGTCATTTTTTTTTTGGTGTATGACTTTTAAAGGTTTCAAAGTTCACAACAATTCAGAATGCAAGGTAGATGAAATCAAATATTGGATCAGATTCATCATGCATCATAAATGCACACGCTTTCTTGCTGAAAGCTCTTTTGTGTGCTGCTTGACTGATACAATAGTGGCTTAGATTCATTTGTAGGAAAGAAGGTGCTAATGTCTAAAGCAAGCAAGTGGTGGTAAAAATAAATTGTACTCGTTTTAGCTTCAAGCTAAGTACTTTATAAAATTAATGTCAGGTTCTCTTGCTGGATTAATGTAAACTGCTTTGTTTGCAGGGTTTATTGTCATCCCAAACCCAGGCCAATTCTCCAAGTGGAACTGTAGTATAGCCATCACACTACTGCTAGCAAATCTCTGAACGCAGGACAAGAAGTAATGACAGTGGAACCAGGAGCTGTTCTTCAGGCAAAGAGCATCACAAATTATAATGTGGCAGAGTGTAAAGATGGAATTTTATGTGAATCACATAGTAATCTGCAAAGGAATAATGTCATGAGTTCTTACAGCTAATACTGCTAGGCTGCTCACCCAAGGAAGTTTTCATTTCAAACAAAAAAAGCTTCCTTTGGTGCTGCAGGTAAAAATAGTAACATTTTTGGTTTTCTTTATACTTTTCAAGTCCAGTGTAATTTAATCTCTCTCTATAAATATATAAATAAAAGATATATATATATATATAGTGTAAAATACAGTATGTTTCTTAACTTCAAGTAAGTTCAATGGTTAAACTAGTACTTCACCATTGTTTATTTTGCACTGATTTTTTTTAACCAGAGGTGTGGCTAGAAGACAGCCTGGAATGCACTCATGGGAAATGGAAGTCATTACTTTCTGGCTTCAAAATGTTTCAGGAAGATGGATGCTGCAATCATAGATTTTTAAAACAAAATTGTTTTGCACTTAAATAGTTTAATGCTAATAGAGAATTACGTTAACATTGGTGTCCAGACACCAGAAAAACTATGTTGTGGAGAAAAGATCCTTTGTATCTATTAAACATTTATTTTAATATTGCTGTTTCCAACTGCAGTTGGCTCTGTATTATATGTATAAATAATGTAATTCAGTGATGGGGGAGGGGAGTAATGGATCATTACACTAGAAATCCTCATTCATTTAAGAAAGTGATATTTCTAATTCAGAAAATACATATTAAACTATCTTGAATATGCATTTTTGTTTACTTTCTGTTCAAATTTGATCACTTTTGATGTAATCCCTTTGTTGAATTAAATGTTTGGTACAGAAATACCATCTAATCTTTTGTAGAAGAAATTCCTTTCAAAAATACTTCATCCACAACACTTTTCATGGTGAAGTTGAGCTTCAATTAAGAAAGTAAAATAATGTTGGTTTATTCTCAGTGGTTCATGTCTAAATAGACATAAATTGCAGAGAGAGGACTTTGTGGGGCAAGGATTCTGTAATCACATAGTTCCCCATATTTGTCTTGGGATTTGTGGTCTAGCTGTGATCCAGCAGTAGTAATGTACACAATTTCTAACTTGGCAATCTAAAATTAGGTTAACAAATTGGAGTAGATGCATTTCTGAGCCAACTTGTTTGTCGTACATCAGGCATCTAATTTATAATTCAGTGCTCTTGAACTGATCATTGCTATGGAGAGAGACATATCCATGCATTTGTGTAGTTTAATGCTGCTTGTCTAAACATATTATTTTTAACCAGCCAGCAACAGAGCCCTTGCATTGATTTCAGTAGTTCTTGCAAAGATTAAAGAAAAAAACCCAAGAAATGCTGCTCCAAGTCAAGCTCTAGAGTGACAGACAATAGATGCATTCACTGTATCTTTCCCTTTATCCCATGCAGCAATATTTGCAATTTCGTGGTTTTAGCTGAGTCTTGAAGCCAGGCATCAGGCAGGAGAGAGGAACAGAGGCTGCTAGCCTGGGAATGTAGAACTTGCAGCATATGCATGCACTATGGCTGAGCCCTTCTTGCTCTCCACTAATAAAAGTAGGTAGACTTTTCTTAAATTGCACACAAACTTTAGACACTTCCCAGCACAAGGAGTTAAGTTCTTTGAGGAACTGAATGAAAATAAGGGGAGAAACAACTGCAGTAGCTACTTGCAACTGTGCCTTATTCTTGTGAAGTGGCTAGTGTGTAGAGAACTGCCCATTACATTGATAAGCTGGCAATTAGATTGTCCACTTCATTAAAGATGGAGCTGTGCTGTACAATTCTTACTTATCTATTTATGTTCTTTGAAGTAGGAGGAATGGGGAAAATACTGAAACTGAGCAGAATTACTGATTGTAATTTTCATTTTATTAAAATAGTGGACTTAATTGTGAAAATACAGATGAACCTTGTCACTGAAAACTAGTAGTTACCTCCCTGCAGGCTTCTTATACAAGTGCTTCATATGGTCTGTGTCAAAATGAAACAGCTAAGAAAACACGTAATAACTTGGAAAGACTTTCTTCCTTCATCTGGAAACACACAAAAACATCATGGAAAGGACCACACTACCCAAAGTCAGGGCAGTATCAGCTACTTGCATGTACATTTGCAGAGTGTCCCTGCTACGACTCATAGTTCAACAACACCCAAGGAAGGGATGTGATTTTCTCATTTCAGCCTCTTACTTACTATTAGGCAATCATCTAGAAGCTTGACTGCCTATCCCACCCTTTATTTCAGATGGAAAAGAATGTTTTAGGAAGAAAAGGGATACTAATAACTTACCTGGAAAGAACTTTAAAATTCTGCTGGAGGTAGAGCTCTTTATAAGACCTTTTTCCCATTGTGTTAAAAAGTGAGTGGAACACGTATCAACTCAATAGGGAATTTTAACTGGAAGAAAGAGGTAGGAACAATTCTTGCTGGTTTGTTGTTTAATGTTGAGTGTATTTTAACTATAAAACAGGTGGTAAATTCAAGTGGAAATTGTTTTCAGAGGTATAATGGCAAACTTGTTATGAAATAAATGCCCATGAAGCACCCTATGTGCTATTCTGTGTAAGATCCACCTGAAAGCATAAAATAAATGAAGAAAACATTCCAACGGGCTCTTCACTTCAAATTCCCAATTCCATAGCAAAAATGATCTGTCAAATGTGAAATTGTCATTTTCATTGTAACATCTTCACGTCCTCAGACAGAGTGATATGACAGTGAACCGCTGGTGCTGTGCAGGATATTACTCCAATAGTCTTTTCTCCCAAAGTTAAAACTTCCCAAAATTCCAACTTTGTATTTTTCAAAAAACTCAATGACTTTCCTGGTGTATGAGTGATTACCTACCTGATACATTAATTATTAGAAGCAAACAGTTAGAATAACACTTCTGAAAACAGGAAAGAATCTTGTTCATACTTGATCTGAAGGAATTTGGGGGTTTAGTTTGAATGTTGGAATATTTAAACTTCAGCATCTGTGTTCTGAGTTCCCAGAAAAAAATATGGGAAGCTGCCAATAACATTAGGAGCACAGTGTTGGTAAGATGAGGCTTGGCCTGCTATATAATGTCATGTAAGAGAGCTCTGAGCCTGAATGATTGCTCAAATTTGGGTAATAGGATTTGTCCTTTTTTAAATCTTGTAAGAAGTTAATAACTGCAGAGAGGAAGATCCCTCAGATACAGTATGTCTCTTTAGACAACCATTTTTACTGCTGCACACCATGCTAAACTCCAAATATATTAGCACTAAGCAACTCACCATCTTGCTCTCAGGAAAAACCACTGGATCAACTCACGGCACCTTTTCCTCAGAGTTCCAAAGGTAAGAAGATGCAGGTTACGGTTACTCTGTGTTGCCTGTAGAGCCACAGTCCTTCCTTCCATTTCCTAAACTTACCAAACCACCTTTCTTCTATCTGTACTTGAATCTGTGCTGAGTGTTCACACTGACACTGGATTGCCTTATGGTGGAGGGTCTCTATCTGCTTGCTCTGTATGAGTTGCTAACGTGGAAGCATGCCCAAAGGGGGAGATGATTAGCTGTAACAGAACTTGGCCAGTCACTGTCCATGTACTACTGCCCACTGGACTTTGAGAGACCATGGTCAGGAGCCTATTTTCAGCTTAAAACTGTAGGAAAGTCAGCATCCATCCAGTATGAGTGTAAGCTATACCAATACGTTTTGCTGGTTAATTCTCCCTTTATGATGATGGTTCTAACTATTCCTGCAGACTGCTTACTCCACTAAAAGTTACTAACTTTGATGAGATCTGCTACCCAGTGTGTTTTTCAATAGCGCCTTTTGCGCTATTGTGACATCTAACACAACATGCCCCTTGCCTGCTTTTCACTTTTTAACCCCCCCCAGACAAGCATGACTTGTGTAAACTTAAATTCTTTTGTAACACATCTCCAAATTTAGGAGATCTCAGGAATTACAAAAGTGATGGTATCAAATTGCAACAGTTACTTTTCCCAATAAAAATATAAATGCAGCCTTTTGGCTCTACCTTTTCTTATAGTGGTGGGAAACTAACAAATTGTTACTGATCATCTGTGTGCACAATTTCTGCAAGTTGATGTGTGCTTTTTTACTGCTCTCTTACACAAGCAGCTGCAGTATCAGTAACTGTTACAACTTTTGATTAGTATTAAGATCAATGGCTTAAAGAAAAGTGATTTGCCTTTCAATCACATAAGTTGCTTTAGCTTTTAGATACAGTTATATAATATTCAGCAGTTATATGAACTGCATCAAAATCAAGCATCTCACCTGACTGCATACTCTGCAGGCTGAAGTTACTGGATAGAGAAGGTGAATGCTGGAGAGGGTCCAGCAGAGGGCTACGAGGATGATTAAGGGACTGGAGGGCATGGTTTATGAGGAGAGGCTGAGGGACCTGGGGCTTTTTAGTCTGGAGAAGACTGAGAGGGGATTTAATAAATGTTTATAAATACCTGAGGGCTGGTCAGGAGGCAGGGAACAGGCTCTTCTCACATACTCCCTGTGATAGGTCAAGGAACAATGGGTGTAAGTTACAGCACAAGAGGTTTCACCTCAACACAAGGAGGAACTTCTTTACTGTAAGGGTTGCAGAGCACTGGAACAGGCTCCCCAGAGAGGTTGTGGAGTCTCCTCCTCTGGAGACTTTCAAGGCCTGTCTGGGTGCGTTCCTCTGATCTGTGCTACGTTGTGTGGTCCTGCTCTGGCAGAGGGGTTGGACTCAGTGATCTCTTTGGGTGCCTTCCAACCCCTAATATCCTGTGAACGCTTTCCATCACTGACTGCAAAGTAGAAGTTGTTTTACATCTAAAAAAATACACAAAAGTTGGCTGTCACTTATAATATGAAAACTATTTTTTGTAGATAAATACCATTCCTAATACTGCAGCTCAAAGAAGCCTTTCATGTTATTTTTTATCAACCTCTTCTTCCATTAGTTCTAAAAGGGAAAAATACTTAGAAAGTTCACTACAGAGTATGCTCTAAGCTTTGCCAGAGCAGTGTTTAATTAAATACCGACACCCTTCAGGAACAGAGTACCAAAATGGGGGGTAAGCAGCCCTCACAATCATGTGAGGTTTTCCTGCAGGTTGTCAGAGAAACACAAACTGAGACGCTGCTATTCCTATTACCTCTATAACATAATTGGGTCTCGCTGCATAGTTGAGCTTTCTCCTTACACTCCAAATCCTTTACAAGGAGGTCAGCAACTCTCTCCTCTTTGTTCTAGAGCAGGTAACCAGAAATGCTTTGGGAAAGACTTAAGTGTTTAATGTTTCTCAGACTGATGTGTGCAGTATGTTATGTAAAACACATTTAATGATCAAGTTAGAGTCGATACCTTGATGTTTGATCCAATAAATCTAACGGAATCTAACGTAGGAGATTCACTACCTTCCATGTGTGAGTAGGACAGGAATCAATCTGGTTCCTCCAGAAAAAAATTTGATAACTCTCCATAAGGAGGTTGATGTTGGTTTGTTTTTATCCTGGACCTTCCTAAGGGAATGTGTTTAAAAACAAAACCAAGGCAAATTAAAACCACCAAGGTTCAGTTCTTTCTTGAGAACATCTTAAAGAATTAAATTAAATCCAAATAATCAGAAAAAAAAACCCAAATAAACAAAACAAGCACCAACCCCCAAAACTCTTTAAATGCAACTTCATCTGGTCTTTGGTGTTTTGTTTTTGTTTTGTTTTCTTTTTAGGCTACTGCTTCACTTGATGTTCCTGGCATTTTTTCCTGAAGGAACTTCTTACAAAGCCTACATTGATGAATCCTACAACTGAATGACGGGAAAAGTGTCTGTTCCTGTGGAAAGAGAGTTCATGTTTTCAAGGTTAAATACACTGCAGAAAATAATGTATCAATTTTTTTTGCTACTATAATTTGGGCTTTTGAGTAAAACCTCTATCTGAGATTTTCATTCAGTACTAACTTCATCTTACCTAGCAGTATAGCAAGCCCTTAAGAGTTGAGTACTTTTCATGCAGCTTGAATATAAACAGAGCTTTAGTTTGCCAGATTTTTTAATAGGATTTTAATTTTTTTTTCAGAGTCAAATACAAGTTTAGGATTTTCCCAGCTACCATCTAAATACAGGATAATTACATTTTTTTTTAATCAGTTCTTATTTGCTAAAAATGTGGACTGAAATACCTGAAAAGGCAAAAGCTGATTTTCTGTCTCTGCTACAACTTCATGTATAGAACTCTAATTCAAAGACAGCAAAAAGAGGATGATGATATTGAAGTAACAGCAGATATGGAACTGACCCTTTAAGTAGCAGCAAGTATGAAGAGTGACTACTGAAAAGGATTATGTGGTATCACAGCTTCTAAAGTTTAACTCCTGTATTTCAGGGCTGTAAGGGGGAGGGCAGGAACTGCATCAGACCAAATAAAGATCAGTGTTTAGGCAGACCAAATAAAACCAAGTAATCAGCTTAAGTAAAACATTTGTTTCTAGCTAACAAGCTCAGTGCCACAAATTACTTTCTCTAAATGGTCTGACAATTTGTCCACTTAAATATTAACTGTCTTTGACTTTCCTCTGAAATTTGCCACAAGTGCAAAGGTACTTGCCCTGATTTACTTTCTACTACTCCTAAATTTCATGTGCTGGTGTATCAACTCCCTAAAAGGTCAGGGTCAAAAAAAAAAAAAAAAAAAAGACAAACAAAAAGAAAAATATCAGTTTTGCTTTAGGTGAAATTTGGATTCCATGCAAAAAACTATGTTGACCAAATTGTGTTCGTTGTACTGCAAGGTAAGTATGTACTATCACCATAACAAATTCCATTTTGGTCCACTTTAAATAATAAATACACAGCACTCTCCCACTTTTTAATTTTAGTCTTCAAGGTTTAAATAATTTGAAGTCACTTGCCAAAGTTCTTCAAAATAAGGGTGCTGCAATGCTTGATGGGCATCAATTCTCTCATTAAGTTAATATTTTATCATTGCATACAGGAGAGAGAAGCCTTTGGGAGACAAACTGTGCACAAGAGGAGGTATTTACTTCCCTTTTTTAAAGGGGAAATCAATACTGGCAAATCTTAACCTGTGTTAAGCAAGTTGAGAACATAGAGTATTCAGAAAGAATTGCCATCCTACTGAAAAACAATACTCTCATCTGATTTAGGTACTCATTTATTATGGACAAGTAAGTAATACTTGAACAAAAATGTTTTCTTTCCTAACATGTTGGAAAAAGATTGGCCTGAAAGATACTATGGAAACAAAAGACCAAGGAAGACTGATACGGGCTCAGCTTTCCTCTGCTCTGCCTACAAGGATCATGAATGCATGACTGTCTCTGAGGAGGGAAAGAGGACACCACTCAGGTCAGCAGCCATCACAACAGAATTAAATTTTGGTGGTGGCTCCCTGGGCAGAAATTGCACACAGTTGTATAGTTATAGTGTAGACAGATGAATAACTATGGGAAAGCATACTTACTGCTTGAACTTGTTGAGAGTTTTGTTAGCAGCAGTACCTATAACTTCATAGATTTTTGAAATCTGGTCCAGCTCATTAGATCTGGAAAAAAAGAGCGTCTGAAAACTGCAAGATAAGAGATGGCATTAGCACTAGACAAGACCAAATTAAACTAGTTTAAGTGGCATAGCTGCCACTGCAGTGAAGAAATACTTATTTATCAACACACATTGTAGACTTATTCATTTGTGAACAATTTAATATCAACCAACAGCTGAGGGAAAATGTGAGCAACAAATCAATAGAACTGTATCTTTGGATGGAAAGAGTAGTTTGAGTTACCAAACACAAACCTGTGGTTGCTCTCTTCTCTGAGGCTTGGGATAAAATATTTTAAAAGCACATCCCTTCTGGTGAAAGGCAATGGATATGGGATTGTGTTTTCTTCTAGTGAAGTAGTAGATCTCAGAAGACAATGTGCTTTCCTCATTAGATAGAGTCAAGCAGTCCCTCTTGCTGTGTATGCACACAGATATAAGAGATGCTCCATTTCTAACACACAGGTTCTCTACAAGCAGCAATACTGGAAAGATGGTAGTCTGAGCTGTAGTCCTGGGATAGAGTCTCAGTTAATGTAAAACTTGCACAGAGTCCTTACAAACATTGTCATCACAACAGAGAAATCTGACTTAATTCATAAGTCCATTAACATTTGTTTTTTGCACACCTTGGTTTTTTACATATTAGGAGAATATTTCCCTGGATTTTTAAGTTAAAAAACACTTCAGAAGCACCACATGATTCTTGAAAGCAAAACACTCATCCCTCTTTGTAGGCAGAGGAAGCTTCTTTAACTGTTTGCAAATTCAGTCAAACAGCTGGCTGCACACTTCTCTGAATGTCTTCATAAAGCTTTGAGTAGAGGGAGAGGAAAGGATCCAATTTATGTTGTGCAGCTATTCCAAAACAAGAAGTTGGCAGTAGCTTCTGTGTGAACTACAAAAATGTACTGCCTCTAAATGTAAACCTGTAAGATAGAGAAGAACAGTGCAATCTGCAAAATCATGTAATCCAGGAACCAGGATAAGGGAAAGAAAGAGGGAGACCAAGATTTGAAAGATAAGCACAGCTGAGTAAAAGACTACAAATTCATAACACAGTGTGGTGTAAAGCATGAAGACTTAAGCAAACATTCAATAGCACAAACTACAAAATGCACTTTAAAAGAAAACAAATCTGTCCAGAACTTCTTTAGCTTATCAAGATTATCTTTTTTAATTTGCTGATATCCAAGTAACAGCTCTCCTTTCTCTCTGAACACATCTACGAGGTCTCTGAAAATGTGCAGTAGTTGCAATGAATGAAGTGTTACATTAAGCTAAAATTACGAACAAATATGTCAAAGGTATTTTGCCCTAGGAAGAGTTTGCAGTGTGTAATCTTCTTGCTGAACTTCAAAGATGACCTGGTTCAAAATGAAATGGAAAACCATGGCATTTTAAAATCTTTTGGTCCCAGTTTACTTTGCAAGAGAACTGCTGCGTTTGGGATTTTTCTGTTAGCAGTTTTCTGACCGAAGCAGAACTGTTTCTACAAGTTAGCAGGCAAAGCATAAGGGCTGTCATTTAACATGATGGTGATGGCAGCAGCTGCACTTGCCATGTGGAGGAGGAGGAAAGAAGCAAAGCAAATGTTACCTCTGCTGTCTGCATATCAGAGACAGCAGTGTGGGAGGAGAATAAAGAACTGCTGTTGCTAGGGCACAAAGATGTTGGAGGAATACTCATGGTGGTTATTTTTCTTTTTCTTGAAGACCAGCGACAATTTTTTTGACTTACAGTTTCATCATCATAAAAAAGCTTAAAGAATTTTAATCCAGGTTTTCCTGAACTCCTTCATCAGAACTAGACTTTAAAATACTCCAGACATATGGTGCACAAGGATCTTAAACAGGCTTAAATCAGAGTAGTAAAGCAGAGGCAGTATCTTCTCTAATCTCCTCTGTTATTGAAGAATAGCAACTCAAGAGAAAACTTGTACCATCAAGTGCATCAAGAGTTGAGGACAGTCAGCAATGCTCATGACAGGAAATGAACTATACTCTGATTTCAGAGATAAAGCACAGAAAATATGGGTTTGCCACTCAAATATTAAGCCAATGGAAAAAAAGTAAAACCCAAATCAAAGAGCAAAACAACTTAAAAATGTTATTTTTTAGCATTACTTGTAAATAGTAATTGTTGGTACTATGTTCTCTTGGACATCCCACTGCTTTACTGCTAGCTTGACATAGGGTGAAGGGAGTGGCAGGCAGGATAAGGATTGCTGCCTCATGAATCCCACAGACGAATCACAGAGGAAGCTTCCACAAAACCATGGAAACAAAGATCATGTTACCCATACCATGTGCTCCTTATTTGAGTTATTTACCTTTGATTTTCTTGGTTAATAATAAAAGCCTTCCACTGAACGCTGTACCTTGGGATTTCATAGAGAACACAGCCAGCACTCCACACACCCATTTTGTAACTATCATGGCCATTTGCAAGTAAGCATTCAGGTGCTTAGCGTCAGTGTGTGGAGATATATTCTGTATGCGGCTGCTTATAATAGATGCTCCTACAACATCAAGATCTCCTAACTTCAGGGTATTCTGCTGCAGAAATAAAATATTTTGACAAATTATAAACACTGAAATACTCATGCAAATATCTTCCTTAAATGTGTGAAGTTGTCATCATAGAAGAAATCACAAAACAAACTTCCAAGAATCCCAGGGGTAGCATTTTAGCAGCAAAGCTGCATTTAAATAGGAAGTAGCTTCAGGCTTGAAGATATCTGTGTCCCATAACATGTGCAAATACCATCCTGTACATCATTAAAAGAAAGACCTGAGAGATAATTGAAAAGCATAAGGAATATTACTGAAGGGAAGACTGCTAAATAGGACAGCTGGATTAAGTTATTTTCTTACAAGTTCTTGTGTTTAGCAGTGATAAAGTAGGTGGCTTTGGCTTATCTCTGTAATGGCTTCTCTGGTACACTTCTAAAGACTTCAAAGGGAAAACTAACTCCAGAAAATTACATTTCATAAGCAGAATTCTGAAATCCTTGCTTTTCAGACATGAAAAATAACAGTCTGAAATGTTCAGAACAGATTTCAATGAAGAAATGTGAAAGCTAATACCTTCTGCTCATTTTGTCTAAATAACTTCCATCCACTAAAGGTAGGACCTGAATGTAGAATGAGCTGCAGAACTGAACCCTGTCACTTGCTTCTACGTTAACACAAAGGAAAAGATATGAATGGAGAACAGAGGATAAAAACAGATGCAGGACTGAACACGTGCAGGCTGTAATGCATCTGATTAATCTCAGGTTTTAGCCAATAACTGACTTGCCTGTTCATGTCTCTGTCAGGACTGTGGTATTAGAGGTAACTGTTTATATATTAAAGCTTTCATGAAAGAACCATTACCTTAGAGTAAAGAGAAAGATGCTGATGTATTCACTTTCAGTTAAATATTCTCACGTAAAATTAATTACCTTATCTAATATGTTTTCTGGGTTCACAACTCTGTGAAGTATCCCATTTCTATGCCAATACAAACACATCAGAGAGAAGAGTTTGGTAAAAAGAAAAACATTATCAGTGTTTCCAGTTAATTGTAAAAAAAATATAACAATTTGATGAAATGAACACTTTCTTCAAACTTACCAACAGCAGAGCAAAAAAATAATATATTCATTTTGTCCCCACAGTGAGACAGCAGCTTCAGGTATGGGACTAGGGAAAGGGCAAGTCCAGGAAGGGGAGGCCAGGCTTCCTGCTTTTGCTTTCACCAGAGCCACCCACTCCAGGATGCCTTTCCTGCAGCAGGTACTAGAGCTCCTCTAGGGTGCGGGCAGCAATATGAGCTACCTGGTTGCTGCCTTCAGGGCTGAGTAGTAGCCTCTTTTCCTCCCTGCAGCAGTCTGCTGCCTCAGACAACTGTATGTCTCTGCTTAGAGGTGACCCTGAAAAACTGCATGACACGTGTACTATAAAGCTGTTACTGAACCGAGTCTCTTATCTGTGTGTGTAATCGAGAGATTTGCATAACTGGTACATGTACTTCATACTTTTTTGTTTAGATAACGGCTCTCTCCTTCCTGGAATTACATTTCAATTGTACAAGTTCTTTTAAGAAAACAACAGAACATAAAAAAAATCACTCTTCAGCTTCCAATAAAGCACTGATATTACCTTTTTCAATTACACTATCCCTGTCATTCACAGCTAGCTTTATAATCCGTTTTTCATTCAACTTCAGACCTAATTCAGATTTCAGCGTGCACCAGAAGAGTTCAGCTAACACCTGTCAACTGAGTAGTCTGTGATCTGCCTTAGCTTTTGCTGCATGTTTTTCTTTCAGTACATTTCCCAAAGCTCTAACAAAACTGCAGTATTTCACTTCTAATGTCCTCTCCAAACAAAGTAAGTGTCCTTCCGGATCAAGATTCGTATCAATCACCTCAAATTACTGCAACACTTAAACGACTGTGATTTGCATTTGACTTGCAAATTAAAAGCTACCTTATGTAATTAGATTGCTATTGCTGTTGCACAATGACGAGAACTATAAAATATATCTATTTTTTCAGAGCCATTCAGTAACAACTCAGCTTTTTTCTTTTATAGGCTCCAAAGACCTTTTAATCTTGCTGTAATGCCTTTATGTAACACTACAATGTCATCAAGGGACGCAGAAATGATCACATTTTTGAAAAACAAAGCAGGTACTGATCTGCCTGATGACAGTAGTATGAGTAATTGGCTGAGGAGGAGGAGGAGGGAGATTATCAGGACACTAACTCATTGAGGCTGCAAGTCCAAGCAGCCAGAAGGACTTGTGTTCCTGACTGATTACAGCACTCCTCCAGTCCACCACATAATCCACTGAGCAGGATTAGATAACAAAGCACTTGAGATGGAGTGCCGTTTACATCTTGGCAAAGACAAAGGGTGTTTGTGACATCAGGTTTTTTGTCATTATAGTAAAAAGATTTTATAAAATGCAGGTATTCAAACCAACTCAGATTATTATTAGTATTTAAAAACACAGGCCTTCATAAAAAGAAGTCATGCCTGATTGTTTTTTCATTACAGGGCACCAGTAAAATCTAGAGCATATGCTCTTTTACTTCCAGATTTATCATCAGAGAAAACTTACTTGGAAGAAATGAAGCAAATCCTAAGGTGGCAGCACTCAAAGCTACAATTGTTTACACTTGAAGCATCTTCTCCATCTCTCTCTGAACCATGCCTTTTTTCATTGCTTTAAATGACAAAACTGTTCTTGATTAAGTAAAGGCAAGTCTGTTTTTCAATTATTAAATGACTTGTGGTACCCTATTGTCATGGTTTGAGAGGGGGACCAGATTTCCTAAAAACCTAGAGACCAAGATCCATCCCAGGGGAAGGACTGGACGTCCCTGGATATTGTAATTTTGTTATTCAATCCCATAATACTGCAAACAGTTGATAAGTGGGCAGCAAAGTCAGTTCTCACTCTTTTCTCCCTTTTCCTTTCATTTCTCTGGAGGGATTCTTATCTAGGTAACTATGTAGGCCCCTAGGATGGGCTTGTGTTCCTATGGCTTCCTTAAGGGGGACATAGGACCCTTCAAGCTACCACACCCTTACATGACTGGCGAGATTATTATGACTTTGTGTTAAGATAAACAGCCTTGCCTTGATTGCAGTAACACAGATCTGGCAGTTTATTAAGGTAAAAAAAAAACCCAAAGGGTCATTAGTAGCACTACCCTGGAATTTCTCCTAATTTCAGAAGTGTCTCCATACATCCTGTTTAATTAGAAATTCCTTCCCAGTCGACCTCTGCCTCAAGTTTTTCTTCATTACAAAGTTTTGCACAAACCTCACTAGCCTCCAGATTTTTCTAACTTAGAGTTGTTCTGTATCTGTTAAATTTTAAAGACTCAGAGTAGTCACAAAATGACAAGCATTCAAATTGCTCCTATACATAGCAGAAATTTACAAGAGACTACAAATCATCAGAAATACAACTACTTTCCTGCACTCAGAAAACAGTTTTCTGACAAAGCTTCACTAATTGACACAATTTCATTGTTCTACAAATTAATAATGAACTCCTAAAATCACAACGCTGAAAATTCTTCTTGCCATTGTCATCCAGATACCTTAAGGCAATAAGTGTTCTGGCTCAGAACTAAGATTAATTTTCCCCTTCAATTATGCATTAGAAATTTTGCCACATTTATTGTTTGAAATGACTGCCACATGATAACATTTCTTGGCTTTGCAGTAAGCCACAAATAGAGTTCTCTGGGCAAGACAACAAACAAAAACCTATTTCTGCCTCACAGGTAATTGTGAATTGACACAGCTACTTTGAAACTTTAAAGTTAATTTCTGAAAGATGCAAAACATTTGACAGAAATTAAATACTTTAAAATACCAAGTAAAAAACAATACTATAATCTCCACAGGAATCTGTTGTTTATTTTCTCATTTTATGGTTTGACAAGCTCCACCTTGTCTGCTATCCACCTTGTACCAGGTGGAAAAAAAGACACTGTCATGGGAAACATGTTCCAGGCACAAAATATGGACCTCAAAAAAGAAACAGCAACTTACTGAAGTTCAAGTAGACAAGGATTAATATTTAGACCAACCTTAACTACAGCATTTCAGATTACAAATGAACACAGGTTTCATTTTTAAGTGATTCACTGCGCTAGTTTGAAGCAAGCTAGAATGTTTTGGTGAGAAGAACCAGATTACAGGCTGTGAAAGGAAAACAATGGTGTTCACTCATAAGCTTACTGAGAGACACAAGAAGAAGAATCAAAACATAAATAAGGCACTCACTATTCCTGCTGGGGAGCTCTGAGCTACATCTCTCTGTCTAACCTCACCCTCTGTTTCTTTGTCGTTTCTCTGATTAATCCACTTTGCTTCCTAACCCCCTGGCAGAACCTCCATTCTTCCTTGGGACTGGGGTAAGGGGAAGGTGGAAGGGCAGTTGGAAGCCCCTCCTGGGGACTCAGGTTTCTGGGAGGGGAGTTGTGTTTCTGTATTACCTTTTACCTTGTATATTTCTGTATATAACTGTATATACTGTAAATATCTGCTTGTATATTGTGCTAAGCTGTAAATATAAGCTTCATTCAATTTCCAGAGCCAGCTGAGTCTAGTCTGGGTGATTTCCAAAGTGAGGGGGGTGTGTGGGTAACACCCAAACCACCACATTCACCGTGCCATAAAAAGGGAAAGTTTTAAAAACTAAGTGGCAGGAACAATCTTATGGAAAAACTTGAAGTCGAATAAAAAAGTAAGCAGAACTTACTGAAACTATTAATTTCCATCTGTATATACTTTTTTATATAGCAGGGTTTTTCATGTGAAAAGAATGAGAAACACTGAGCAATATAACCAATGGAAAGCAAAATACTCTGAGGTTAAAAAAAAAAAAGGCAGTTGAAGAATAAACTTCGGAATTCTGACTTTTCATAACTGAAGTTCAGTATCTTTCCTGAAAGGAGATGTAGGATTGATTTTAATGCACTGGACTAACTTACTATCCAGTAAGGGCTGCTTCCTACATGCTTTAACTCTGACTTTACAACTTAACAACTTTATCCTGGAAAAATAAAATGTCCTATTAAACCCAGCAAATATTCACATCTGTATTTTAACCTCAAATTGTTACCTAGGTCTGGAACAGTTACTCCTTTTGTTAGAGAGAGTTACTCCTTTTGTTAGAGATCAGTGTCACTAAGATAATTTCTGGGACCAAATCTTTGTTCTGTTACACTTAGTGAGAGTCACATGTTCAGTTATTTAATCTCCCAGTTGTTAAGACATTACAATTTTGTGATTGTTCAGGAAAATAAATCCTCTTTTAATACTGAATTATAAGTAAGGGCTCCTCCATTTGCTGTATCTATCTCCTCTCACATCTATATGAGATCCGATTTTATATCAGCTTTTGTTCTAAACTTTCTGGTAGGCATTCTTCTTTGAGTTTTATGGTCTCCCACCTGCTTCAAGAAACAGCTTCAGAATCTTTAGAGAAGGTTTGAAGGAACAATGTCATTTTATGGAGAAAACTCCATGAAGTTCATAGTAGATTTAAAACCTGAAAATCATTATTCATTGATTCAGTAGTGTTTTTAAACAAATGGCAATAATTTACGTGTGATAACAATACTGGCCTAATAAAGAACCTATTTAAGTTGTGCTTTTTGTGACATAAAGCAATTATTTTGTGTTTTGCAACACAGTTAGTTTATGTTTCACTGCTTTCATTGAAGTCTGACTGCAGAAATAGGTATTAACCTTCTACACACACCCATGA